>APFE030555045.1:19354-45292 GCA_000404065.3 Pinus taeda | reverse complement strand
AACTAAACATCTCAGGAAATAATACACATTTATTAAAATGTTCAAAAAACCAGAAAAATGATTTATCCACACACATTAATAAAATACATTATTAAGATTATAACTCTTAAATATTTGTATGCAAAGAAAAAAACTTAACACAAATATCAAGTTTCATACTACACATTTATTAAAATTTTCAAAAAACCAGAAAAATGATTTATCCACACACATTAATAAAATATATTATTAAGATTATAACTCTTAAATATTTCTATGCAAAGAAAAAAACTTAACACAAATATCAAGTTTCATTGAAATTTTTTATCCATAAAATCCAGATCTATGCATTGGACCATTCATGATATTGGTGATAAAAATCAGTTCATGATATTTTAAATAATTCAAAGAAAAAATACTGTAATATTGATTTTAATAAGTTTAGGGAAATGGTATTTAGAGTAATTTAATTTATTTGATAATTAAAGTAATAAAAATAATATTTAAATTAGATATAAGTTTTTAGGATTAATTATATAGTTAGGATTTGGTCAAAATTTAAGACTAAGTAATGTGATTCATCTTTAGAATATTCAAATTAAAGATCTAACAATATTCAAATTGATTTAACATATTCGCTCCCGCTGCAATTTGTTCTTGCAACGCAGTATGACACTAAACCAGAACAAATTGGCAATTGCAAAAAGCACCAAGGGACTATTGGTAGATCTTGAGATTTGCAGGAAAGTGGCGATTTATGCATCGCAATTTCTATTGACAGAACACGTTGCCATGATCAGCGGAGCGCTGCTACCACAAAATGAACATGGCGTGGTAGTTGTTGAAATTCAAGAACTCATAAACTTACCAGTTCAAGAAATTTGGTTCGCATCTTCCATGGTACGAGGCCCTTCCATGGAAGGGTCGCCGACTTTTGGTACAGTGCCAAAAATCTTCCCTGCTACTTATGATTGTGCTTGGGTTTTGATTTTTATTTGGTGGTGGGATCACTGGCTTAGATGGATAGAGGGATGTCTCTTACCATTGGGCTATTGTGTCAAGTGTCAAGCAAACAAGACTGGATCAAGTTCTAAATATAGTATTTATAGGGCAAGGTAGCTAAGTAATTTCAAATCTTAAGGTTGGATGGTGAAGTGGTTTTCAATTGAATCCAAGGAACAATCAGGGGTTCCTTAAACCGGATAATGAAGGAAGTGAAAGAGGTCAACTAAGATGGGAGAAAAATTAAGGATTCTCAGATCCGAATATCGGAAGAAAACATTAAAATGATTAATTGTTCAAGACAAAGTGTAATTAAACAAATTATGTAATATAATTCCAGTTAATTCATTCAAAATAAATAACATGCAAGTTTGTGAAATACATAAGAGAATAACAATTTGACAAAAGAAAATAATTCATTGAAGTAGCTCAACACATGAATCCTGTAATGAAATCTCTTTATTACTCAGTCGAGTCTGCTGACTTGAAAAAATTGGTACAATAACCCTCAGGTTTCAGATCAATACCACTATAGAAATGTCTAGAAATCTACACTCTATACTTCGAATTATAAAGTATTTATACAAAAATAGTTTACAAAATATCCCAAACTGTCTTGGGAATTAATTTAGGAAAAAGAAATATCTTCATGCAAGAAGATAGAGACAGATATTCAACTGATGTAACCTCTCCCTGTTTATTTGGCTATGTTGTCTTTATGCTTCGATCTTTTGATGTTTATTCTCCTTTTTTGTTGGTCTTCTATGCTGGTTGTTCTTTTTACTTTGCCCTTTTAACTGATATACTTTCATTTGAGCTGGCCATTTGCTTTTCTTTTACTGCTTTGTTTTTACTTTTACTGTGCATTTTTATAGTAAATCATTTAACTTTTCCCATGTGTCTGCATCTGGTAATTTGATATTTACCATCTTTTTGTAAATTGCATTTGCTTCTGTGTACTTAGCAAAGGTTGGCCTATTCACAAAAAGGTGTTTTGCCTCATGCTGGAGGTAAAACATGTTCTCAGATGTTTGGGATAGAACCTTTCTTGTAGGCATCCCCTTCATAGAGGAATTATTGGCTTGATCTCTTGCCACCTCTTTGATTTTCCTATTGTAGTATTCCCGTGGCATCAATTTTTCATTTATCACCAAAGGATTTGGTAGACCTTTCTGCCTTAAAGCATCAAACTTAACCATGAACATGTCTATAGCCAGCTGCATGGTTTGGCATTTTTTCTCAAGGTTGACCATCAAAATCCTTTTAGTGAGCATCTTTTTCACCTCTAGTATGGTTTCAGTCTTGTCAGCTATGTCTAGCTCCTGCAATTCATATTGATTTTTAGAGTTAAGAAAGTGGATTAATCTGGTGGCTTCTTCTAGCATCTCTTCAAGTTTAGCCTTAACACTCTGAATTTCTTTTGTAGCCTCTTTTACTAAATCATTTGGTTCAGGTATGACTTGTATAAATGGGCAAATATCATTGACAGAGTCAATGATATTTGCCCATAGCTGTTCTTTATCTTGGCCAAGTGGATCTTTTAATGTCAACTCGTTTTCCAAGCTCTTCATTCTTTCAGTCAACCTGGTTGACTTCTAAATTTCATCCTTCTGCATAATCTGTGCAAGTTTATTCTCATTCTCTAGACTTGTTATCCTTTCTTTAAGTTTATTTATCTCTATGGTCTGAATGGACATGTCCTCCATTGCTATGACCAATTTCCTAAGCTCATCACTTAGTTGAGCTGCTGGTGTTGTGGAACCTGTGCTGATATAGATGCTGTTGCAACTGTAAGTGTTGTAGCCAGTGGTGTTGTGGGGGCCAATGAAGCTGTGATGGTACTGCTGTAGTGATTATTGGAATGGAAATGGAAATGGCTGTCTCAATGTTGGCCTGTTTCCTCCACTTAATTTCTTTGTATTTCTCCTTAATATCTTTCTCTTTATCCACTGGTTTGTTAGATGAAGAGACTTCAATGTTGAGTTGTTTCTCAATAAGTTGGCTATTTGAGGTAGAAGGCTGGTGTGTTTTTTCTGAAGCTATTGGGCCTGTATTCCTTCCAACCATTGTTTCAGTGTTAGTGATTTCCACTGTATCAATGGTGTCTTCCTGTTCAGTTACATAATTAAGCTTGGGCCTCTTCCCGTAATTGATCTCAAATTGGTCATCTACAGTGTCCATTGCTGAACTAGAACCTTCTTCCTTGGTTCCTTCCACATTCTTGTCTTCATTTGTTGGAGTTTATAGGATGGGAGTAATATTCATTTGTTCTTCTAGGGATGGAACTTGCAGAAAGGAGCCAGTATCAGTCTTCTTTTCCACATCTATTAATGTATTCTCTACATCTACTACAGTATTGTCCATATCTATCAAAGTTTTTTCCAACCATTCTGACTGGTTGGCAAATCTCTCAATGTTTGGCTTAGGATGATGTATGAAAGGACCCAATTTGACTTTGAGCCTTAGTTTATTTATGACTCCATGAGGGTCATATTGCCACATAAAACTGTTCTTGAACTTCATCTACTACAAAATTTTATCTGCCTCTGGTCTAGCTTCCCTATTATTACAAATAAATGAGCCCAATTGATTTTTCATTTTAAATTGGGTCTTCTTCCTAGCTGATAGGAAATTGACTTCATCAGAGTTTATAATCTGCCTAAAGTACTCTAATGCAAATATCCTCATGGGGAGGTATTTGGGAAGTTTGTTGGAGCTATTTGGCATCCATATATCATGATCTCTATGTGGTCCTGGTATAGATACCAGTCTCTCACTCTATTGTTCTTTGCCAACTATAAAACTCTTTTAATCTCCTCACTAATCTTGGGCTTATAGTTACTAGTTAGCATATTTATAACTGGATGGACAAATGAATCAATGAAGTATTTATAGGAAAAAATAGTGGAGTATTTTTGGATCAATGGTGTCCAATAGATGACAGATTTTGGATTGTCTTTGGTGTCTAACTTCTAAATGCTGACTGGAAATTTGTCTGACTGAAAGTACAAGAACATATGAAATAACACTTATGAATATTTGAAGACTCTCTCATTTGGGAGTCTGATGAAATGTTCATGGATTTTGTCTATTATGAACTGAGCATAGTTGTAAATTGTAGCAGAAGGCTTTCCTGGGAAAAAGATAGAAAGGAAAGCAAGGACAAACTCATCCACATGTTCATTTGTGGTGTACCCTAGAATGCAAGAGAGCATGGTTATAATTTGTCTACCTATCTCACAAAAAATGGTGGCAATGTATGGACAATTGTCTATTGGATTATAAAACTCCTCTTTGATGAATGTTTGAAAAATATGAGCCTTCTTGGGAAGGTCTAGGTTTATGTAGAGTTCAAGTAAACCTTCAATGGAAAGTGGGGTCTCATTTGGGCCTAGCGGAGTCTGCAACATTTGATTAACTGATTCTGCAGTAATGGTGAATAAAACTTGTTGGTTAGGGGTGACTATGGCTCTTTGACTGGGAATATAGAAAGCTTGGCAGAAGTGGATGATTTCTGGGAATGGGTGTACTTCTAGGAACAAGTACTAGGGAAAATTGGACTCCCATAGGTGTGTCATCATTCTGGTTCAAAAACTTGTCTTTACTCCAGTAGTGGAGTTTCAGTAGGTAGGCAGGGGAAGTAGTGTCCTTGATTTGAAATTCTTTGTCAGCTAATGGAAGGTAGTCAATGTCTAGGTGAGGGGTTTGTAGAGGTCTTACATCCAGAGAGGTTTGGGAAGCCATAATTGGGTTAATTCAATTGAATTAGTTTTTTCTGTGGCTTTTAGGAGTAATATTTAGAAACTCTGAAATAGTGGGGAGGGTAATATCAGTCTATAAAAAGGGGTTTGGATGCACAGTAGATTTTTTCTTCAGTTTAGGAAGGTTTCTTCATTAATTTAATTAATTAACCTTTGATTACTGTGTATAATTCAAATTTTATAGGTCTATTCTGGTTTTATCAAGAATACCTGGAAATTTGACAATTTAGTGCGAAGACAGGTTTTTGTGGTAGTTGCAGAGGGTACTGAGGCTTGAACTGGCTATTTGCCACTTCAATTTGGTTTCTACAAAGTCTTTAGGTGGCAAAAGGTGGCTAAATTGGTCGCTCAGAGGTTCATGGTGTCACAAATGGCTTAGTAGAGGTTTATGAACGAAAAGTGTGAATTAGGGCTTTTTCGGCCTTTTAACTGATAATGATTACATTTTGGCGCGAAATTTGGCCAATGAACAGTGGGCAGTTTTTCCTCTAGGTGGGCAGGGGGTTTTGTATGATATCACACCAGTTTTGGATGGTGGGCGGTATTTTTCGTGAGCACGCGATATAACCTAGTGTCGCCATGTAGCAGAACAGTGCCCAGCCAAAACTATGAATCTCGCGTGCTCTCGGGCTGTTAACTATTAGACGATGAATCCACGCGATATGGTTGTGCGCCATTAGATCTAGGGGTGGAAGATCGGTGGGATATCACGCAATGAAGTTGCACGGATGGAGTCAAGAAAGCAGTTGGTGAGGCCCAAGGTTTAATCACAAAGATTTGTAATTAATTAACGAATAATGTCAGTGTTTTTTAACATAAGAAAATGGTTAATAAAGGTGGGACCACGGTTTATATGGCGGGGTTTTTTAATTGCACCAAGGGTTGGTGGGTTAAATAGGGTGTCGGGGAATATTAACATGGGGGAGTTATAAAGCGGGACTTTAGGAAAAAAAATCAAGATAAAGGGTTTTTTGTGGGTTTTTTAGGGGAAAAGGAAATTAATAAAGGGGGAAGTATTATTTGTGATGGAAATGTGTTTCACACTAGGGAAAAGGGGTTTTGAGCAGGGGGAATGATTTTTGAAGGGTAAGGTGTAGGGAAATGTGTGAAACAAAGGGATAAAAGGTGAAAATAGAGGGAAAGGGTTTTTTACAAGAAATGAAGGGATAATGAGGGGAGATTAGAAAATAAGTATGTGGTGGTGAAATGAAATGAGGGGAAATTAGTAAACCAGCTTTGGTGAATATCCATTCTTTTTCACAATTCCTCCTGCACATGAAACACAAGATTAAGCATGATGAATGTGCTTTTCACTTAGCAACCTTGTGCATTTGCAACATTTCTTCTACCTACCCTTTATTTACCCTAGCATTTTCTCTTCATTCAATGGGTGCATTTGAGCTTGTTGACCATTTATTTCCTTTTCTTTTGATAAGCAAACTATCTAATTCTAACCTTATAGCTTCCAATGGCTTAGATTAAACTGATGTGCTCATTATTATTCTCTACCTAACTACTGATCTGCCAAGTTTAAATAGTTTGCCTAGATCTTTATTCCTTATCTATCAACATGAAATTTAAAGCATGGATGAGTCAAGATTAAACTATTTGACCATCATGGATTGTGGCATTTTTGACAAGCTGCACACAATGTTATTTTGCAATGTAAAGTAAAAGGAGTGGCATTTGAATTTGCACACTTTCATGATCTATTTTTTATCTCTTTTTGTGGGGTTCATATTTTTCACTTTTTTTTATTTTTTTCTTTCTTTTTGTCCTTCGATTATTCTTTTAGGACATAGCGTCTTTACATTTTTTAATTTTAATATGGGAAAACATTTTGCAGAAAGCAAAAGTGTACAATATTACATGACTAACCATAGCCAATTCAAAGCTACGAATCATATTATTATAGGACCCTAACAAGAAGACCTCCTACAAAATCCATTGAGATACTCTCCCATCGATGTGAATGTACCAGAAGTGTAGTGTGCAATCCTAGTTTCCTATTGCCATGCTTACTTATCGCACACAAAGAACATTCTGTAATAAAACAAGATACATTATCAAACATGTGTGGCCAATAATGGAGATTTGCTACTGTCTTGCCTACACCAAAATGACCATCAATCAATGAAGTGTGTGCCTCCCTCATGATATTATTTCTTTCTCCTTGTGGAATACATAACTTGCCCAAGTGATACAAGAAACTCTTATGTACATGGTAATCTAACTCTTCAATTTCGTTTCCTTACCTCAAGTTTGCATACACATCTTGAAAGTCATTATCATATGCATATTGCTCAATGTAACTTTCATGTAAAACAAAATTTTTCTTGAGTATAATAGATGAATTTACAATAGGCCTAGAAAGCATATCAACTACCTCATTGTAGATTCCCTTTTTGTACTTGATAACTAAATGACACTGTTGTAGAAAACCCATTATCTGAAGTGTTGTGATTGTTGCAACTTTGACTAACTATAAGTATTTCAATGGTTGATGGTCGGTATGGATAATGGTCTCCTTCCCCATCAAGTAGTGTTTCCATTTTTTAACACTTTGCACCAACGCATAAAATTATTTGCATAAGTGGGATAGTTATTCACAACACCATTAAAAATTTCAGAATGAAATGAAATGGGCTTGCCATGTCGCATGAGAACTACTCCCATGGCATAATCACTAGCATCTGTTTGAATTTAAATGGTTGTATAAGGTCCGAAAGAGCCAATACCAGTGTTGAACCAATATTTTGTTTTAAAGCATCAAATGCATTTTGTTGTACATCTCCCCAATGGAAGACTTTCTTAACAATAGTCAATGCATGTAGTGGAGTTGCAATGGAAGAAAAATTTGCAATAAATTTCCTCCAATATTGTGTTGCCCCTAGAAAGCTTCTTACCTTTGTAACTGTATTGGGCTTGGGCTAGTTCACAATGACATCCACCTTAGAGGGGTCTATCTTCAGCTCACCTTCTCCAACAATGTGCCCCAAATATACTAAATAAGTCTCGTGAAATTCACACTTTGACATCTTTAAAAATAATTGTTCTTTTCTCAAGACATCAAGTACTTTGTTCACATGCATGACATGTTCATCTCTAGATTTGCTGAATATGAGAATATCATCTAAGTAAACAATGACAAAATCATCTAGAAATCGTCTCAATACATCATTCATAGCTCTCATGAAAGTAGATGGAGAATTTGTAAGACCAAAAGGCATAACAAGCCACTCAAACAATCCTTGTTTAGTTTTAAATGTGATTTCCGAAATGTCCTCTTTAACTATTCTAACTTGATGATAACCGCTTCGTAAGTCTAACTTAGTGAAATACTTTACATACCTCAATTGATCAAGAAAATAACCAATTCTTGGGAGTGGATAACGATTCTTTACCATTATCTTATTCAATGCATGGAAATCCACACACATGCGCCAAGTCTCATTCTTCTTTAGCACCAAGACAATTGATGAACCACATGGCAAAGTAGATGGGCATATGATACCTTTGTTCAACAATTCTTGAATTTTCTTCTTGATTTCCATGCTCTCCATGATCGACATGCGATACGTGCCAATGTTTGGAAGTGGAACATCCTGTTGTATTTGTATCTCATGCTAAATTCCCCTCTTGGGAGGTAACCCCTTTGGTTCCTGGAACATCTCACCATGTTTGCTTACCACATCAAACAAATTAGATTTTAACTTATCATCACAACCTTCAAAAGATTCATAATCTATATCATTCTTTTTCTTGATCATGAGAACCACAAAAGTTTTACTTTCATTTATTAGTCTCTCCATCTTCCCTACATTAACCAAAGAAATGTTTAACTTCTTTCAATGGGCTCTCACAATATACTCCACTCAATCCTTGAGAAATTGATATTTGTTCTCATGGTGATAAAATACCGCTTTCCTATCATACAAATATGGGCTTCCCAAAATAATTCCTAAGATGTCAAGTGGAACTACATCTAACTCAACTTCCTCAATGATTTTTTCAATAATGGCAAACCTGAATAAGAATTTATTTGTAATCTGTAAGTTTGCATTATTGACTATCCAAACCAAAGAATATGGCTTGTGATGAGTTACATTTTTAAGGTTAAAATTTTTGACCAATTCTTCTGAAATTAGGTTTGATTGTGACCGACTATCAAATAATGCATCAATATTTGTATGATTTGAGATTACCCTTACATGGAACAACTCTATCATTGATTCTTCATTTGGAGTGTTGTTGTGACTATGTGAGGAACTAGTGCTTATTATAGCTTCTTTTCCCTTTGTGACCATGGCTGAAATCTTGGTCTCATCACCAGAATCAGATACAAGATCATGTTTTATGGTAGCGGTCTTCTTTTGTTTCCCCTTATTGTTTGGTTTCTTAGGCCTTAGTTCAGGATGTAATTTTCAACAGTGGGCTTCATCATGCCCCTCTTTGGAACAATGTTTGCATGTAATTTTCTCCCCTTCTTTCTTTACACTTGCATTCTTCCTTCCTTTCCATTTTCCACCCTTCTCTTTCTCCTTACCCTTGAATGACTTTTTCCTACTACCCTCTTCCTGAATATTCTTTCCTCTTGGTTCAAGGTGTGTGGCTTGCACACATACCTCATCTAAATTTCTTGGATTGAACATAAGGATAGCGTGTTTTACATAGGAATGTAAATCCCCAATGTATTTCAGTAGTGGATCTTGGGAATTCAAGTTTATTCCTAACAAGAAAGCTCTTTTCCTAAACTCTTGGGTATAGTCTTGAACTGTTAGGCCCTTGAGTTGCCTAAAATTTTGCCAACTCATAATGGATTTTTGCATGCAGGCTAAAGAATAAAACTGTCTTTTAATTGAAGAAACAAATTCAACCCAGGAAATGGATATCTTACCATGAATTCGCATTTCCTCTTGAGTCTTTACTTCCCATCAAACGAGTGTTGCTCTTTCTAGCATTAATGAAGCCAAGTGGATCTTTATGTCATCTTCTTGAAGGTTCTAAATTCTGCAATAAACCTCCAATTGTCTAATCCAATTTTCTAACTTCTTTGCATTTAGCTCACCATTGTAGATGGGAAGTTCAAACTTAATGTCCAATTTGAGTAAGGGAGTTTTTCTTTTTGGGGTTTGTGAATGAGTATGAACAGCTTTTGTGGTGGAAAAGGAAGATAATGCTATTTGTGATGATGAGGATGATGAAGATGCTGAAGAAGATGATGAAGATGGTGGAGATGGAGAAGGATTTCATCCATTACCTTTTGAATCCTTCTTTTCAGGTTTTTTATCTTCTCAGCTTTCCTCTCCATGTGGGGACTCGGAAATATCTCCAGCCATTCTAGTATTCCTCTCTTCATAGAGGACTCTAACCATGTTAGTTAAATCATAGAAAGCTTTCTTGAATGCTTCTTCTTCTGAAAGACTTTCAGACACTTTTTCTCCAGACATGATGGCTTTGGATTCAAGCTCAGCTTCTCATACTGCTTGTACCTCCTCAATCTCAACTGAAGGTAAAACTTGAGGTGCTTCAAGTGCAACATGGATTGAAACTTTAGGTGGAGATTGTGGCCTTGTGGCTCTCCTTTTTTTGGGAATTACCTCAGGATTTACAACCAATAGTTTCCTTCTCCTCTTTGTAAAACAATGTAAACTTTGAAACAGAAACTATAAAGTCAAAATGGGAATTATGCCCAAAAAAAAAAAAAAAAAAGATGAAAAATTGTGCTAAAAACAAAAAGTGTGTATACTGGAATGATGGGTTTTTTTTTAGGGTCAAATTTGAACATGTTTTAAAAATGGCAATGGAAATGAATTTTTGTGCAAAAATTGTGCAAAAAACACGCTGAAAACGAAAAGCGTTGATACCAGAATGATGGTTTTTTGTTTTAGGGTCAATTTTCGACAGTTATAAAAAATGGCAGTAAAACCGAATTTTTATGTGCAAGAAAACAATTTTTTTAGGAAAAAACACACTAATGTTTTTTGGTAGAATAACATTTTTCTTTCCTAAGTATAATTTCAACATGTTTTAGTAATAACGATAAAGATAAAATAATGGAATCTAAAACACATTAAAATTATATTAGTTTTCATCCATGTTGTTAAACATATAAAACATTACACTAAAGATCACTAAATTCTAATTGTTTTCAACCATAACATTAAAGATAGAAAAAATAAATAAATAAATAAATTGAAAAAGTTTCAACCATAAGATTAAAAACACCATGAAAATATGAACAAATTACATGACTAAATTAATCAAAATGTCTTTATTTGTAGATTGAATGAAACATACATTATATCTCTAAGTTATTGTTGTATTGTAGATATTATAAACAATAAAAATCATCATAATTAAAACATATAATCCAACAAACATAAAAAATGACTCATAACTTCTAATTTAACACCATATGAAAATAAAAAAAATATTTCAAGATACGGCAAACATCAGTTATATAAACTGTCTTAAACAATTATTCAAAATCACTCATATTTTCTTACACACCATCAGAATTCACATTTTCAGATGAATGAATGGATGCAGATGAAGATGTTCCATATTCTTCTCCTTTATCAACTAGTGCCCCTTGTGAGTCCACATGCATGCCCACCATTTCAGGTTTCAAAATTATTTTGGATCTACGACTAGTTTCAGCAGACTCCCATCTCAACACTGTTACTACTAGTAACAACCTTTTCATAATCTCAATCATCTTGAAGCGAAGAGTTCTTCTCTTTGTTAAATTGAAATCATATTGAGGAGGAAGGAAACCAACCTCCACCTTTTGAAAATTTCTCAATTCAACAAGCCTATTTAGATATCCAAACACAATCTGATTTTTGTTTTCACGACAAGTTTTGTCCAATTGTAGATACAAAACTTCAGAAAGATTATCAGACCAATGAGAAAACACATCATGAATTATGGTTATTTTCATATTTGCATCATTACGAATATTTGGAGCTATGAAGTACACCCTTGGCAACATTTTCCCATTGAAGACCATATAACCAACCAAGTGATACTGAATAGACTTTTCCTCCTGTAAATTTTTGGTGTGCGAACAAAATGTGGTAAAAGTGTTTTCTTGTGGTCCATACCATCAATTATCAAACCCAAATATTTATTCAGATTATCATAACACTTCTTTTGATGCTTGTAAACCTCTTTCCTTTCACCTATTTATTGTTTGCAATGCTCCTGAAGTTCTTTGCAAGTGGAATCTACAACATAAAAAAATAAAATAAAATAAAATAAAAAATAAAAAATAAAAAAAAAAATAAATAGAATAAAATAAAAATAAAAATAAATAAAAAAAAATAAATAAAATAAAAATAAAAACCATTAAGAAATACGTTTTCATAGTTGATGGCTATACAATTTTAAAAGTTAAATTTATGAATGCTTACCCCTTTCTCACCCTTTACATTTATCCCTTTTTTATTTAAGATAATCACACGTACTGCAAATTCCCATCATTGTCTTCTTGGGAATACAAACATTGTTGAATTTTTTCTTCCATACCTTCACAAAATATTGATATGTTATAAATCGACCATGTCCCTTAGCACCTTCTGCATATTCTTTGTATAAGTTGTAGATTTCTCGTCTTGAGAAATTATCTGGAATATGTATTGTTTTTCTATTTGGCATACACTCTCCATGCTTTAAAAAGAAATATTTCATCCATGACATTGCAGAATTTGATAATAGCCCAAACTGTCATTTATGACGTACTTTTGAATAAAATGTGGGATCATTTACCAAATTTTCTTGGATTCTTGAGAGACGAAAATTACCCTTTGAATGAAACATTTTGAAATCCTTTCTACAGATAAAAAAAGACCCAATATGATAATAATAACCTGATAATGTAGATTGCATGCACCCCACTAAATGTGAATTTTGTGTGCTTTTATTCATTGACAGATATCTCTTCCTTTTCTCTAATGCAAACTTGAAATCCATATGTTTCAAGAATCTTTTTGACAACATTCACTTGAAATGAGAGCACTGATAGAACTTATTCTCATCATATATTTTGCTCTACCCCTTGTATAACTAGAACATATTAGATTGATATGAAAAGGTCTTCTCCTACCCCTCGATAGAATATTTCCTGGCAACATCTCCATCATTGGATCATCATTTGTATAATCATTTTCATCATCATTCTGAGGAATGTTATCCTCACTATGATCATCTGTGCTTTTGAAATACTGACTTGGAGGATATTCTTCATCATGTGCATTATTAGTGTTTCTCTCATAGTCCATAGGATTACGACTATGCTGAAGATATCACTGTTTACATACTGAAAATTCTACATCCTTCCCTTTGTCATTGCTATTCTCATAGTCTTTAGTATTAGGACTAAGTGCTTCATCCTATCCTTCATCACTATTTCTCTCATAGTCCTTAGGATTAGGACTAAGTCGAAACTGCGACTCTTTATTTATTTGAAAATCTTCATCATGTTCTTCATCACTACTAATCTCATAGTCCTAAGGATTAGGACTAAGTGGAAATTGAAACTCTTTATTTATTTGAAATTTTTCATCATGTTCTTCATCACTGATGCTTTCATATTCCATAGGATTAGGACTAAGTGGACACCGTGACACTCTATTCATTTGAAATTCTTCATCATGTTCTTCATCACTGCTACTTTCATAGTCCATAGGATTAGGACTAAGCGGACACTGTGACACTCTATTCATTTGAAATTATTCATCATGCTCTTCATCACTGTTGTTCTCATAGTCCATAGGATTAGGACTCAGTGGACACTGTGACACTCCATTCTTTTAAAATTCTTCATCATGTTCTTCATCACTACCATTTTCATACTCCATAGGATTAGGACTAAGTGGACACTGTGACACTCTATTCATTTGAAATTCTTCATCATTGCTACTCTCATAGTCCATAGGATTAGGACTAAGTGGACATTGTGACACTCCATTCTTTTGAAATTCTTCATCATGCTCTTCATCACTGTTGTTATCATAGTCCATAGGATTAGGACTAAGTGGACACATGACACTCCATTCTTTTGAAATTCCTCATCATGCTCTTCATCATTACATCTCTCATAGTCCATAGGATTATGACTAAGTGGACACTATGACACTCCATTCTTTTGAAATTATTCATCATGCTCTTCATCACTGTTGCTCTGATAATCCATAGGATTAGGACTAAGTGGAAACCATGACTCCTTATTTATTTGAAATTCTTCATCTCATCTTTCGTCAACGCTGCTCTCATGGTCCTTAGGATTAGGACTAAGTGGAAGATTTGACTCTCTATTCATAGTGGAAGAATTTCCGTTATATTCATCAAATATGAATAGAGTTGTTATGTGACGAAGATGATGATGCTCCACAAAGCGAAACTTCACTATCAAAAGAATCCATGCCTTTCAAGCAGAAGAGGTTGAATGATGCAAATGCAGACTCTCCTAATCATAATATATAGTTTAAGAATAAAAATTCCCCTCCAAAGTTTCCCTCCAAAAAAATTTGCCAAAATGTTTCCCTCTAAAAATTTTGTTTCATATATTTCCCTCCACAATTTTCTTCTACAATTTATTGAAAATTTTTAACTAAAAAGTTCTTACGAAATAAAATTTTTAAATTAAAATTGTAAACTAAATCTTGTACCTAAATTAGTTTATTACCTAAATTATATAATATTTACTAGACAATTGAATGTTTTTTTTTTAATTTTTATTATATCTTCTAAAACAAATTAATCCCACATTCACTGTGTTATAAAACAATTCCGTAATGTTCGCTTTATCATATTTCCCTATATTGCCATAACTAAATTTACATGTTAAAGTTTTTATAAAAAACAAATTATTCCCACATTAACTCTGTGGTAAAACAATTCCGTAATTTCCGCTATATAATAAATTTCATTATCACTATTTGTCACATCACATCAAGGTTTTCTGAGGTTCATTAAAAGAATTGGAGTGAATTTGTGGAGCAGCTACATTTCTATCAATAACATATTCAATGTAGGATCATCGCATTTGAAAGGTTAGTTTCTTTCTTTGTTGTGTGCAAGTTTTAAAATACAATAAGTTTAATGATTTGTTTTTAGAAATTAAAAATTTTAATGATACAGATTTATCCACTACGTTCGCAGTGGGCGTGGTGTGCCTTATCATGCTCCCGACGGTCGAACGCACCCGTGGGGGAGGGGCAGGGGGCATGGCTGCCCACACCCTGCCCCACCCCGATAGCCCAATGACCAGCCGGGGTGGCAAGCCATTGGGCTGTCGAGGTAGGGCGAGGGTGCTAGCACCGAGCCCCTCGCCCCACCCTCACGGCCCAATCGCCCGCCACCCCAGTCAGTCGTTGGGATGTTGGGGTGGGGCGAGGGGCTGGCGCCTAGCCCCTGCCCCTGGAGTGGGGGGGCTGGCACCCAGCCACGGCCCCACCCCGGCAGCCCAACTACCGACCGGGGTGTTACTGAGGATGACATTGGAACTGATGTTAGAAAGGAGAAGAGTCATAAAATACCAAAATTATCAATGCCGAATAATGTCTTTGTTCTAGTTAATGATGAGAATGTTATGAGGAAGAAAAATAAAGTTTCAGAACATTCTTAAATAGTCATTACCAACAGTGAAGATCCTAGTGAAACTTCAAAAGAAATAAGAGAAATCATTACACCAGGAGTTGATTTAGAGGATGACATTATTAAAACAAAACAATATGCCATTCAACAGAACTTAACAAAGAGAAACTTAATTGAGGGTGGTTGTACATTTCAACTTAATGTGAGACAAATCTATAAGGCAAGTGAAGGACAATGTAAATATCAAATCAAAAAGCCACACCACATGCATGTTCACAACTTGAAGACATTGATGAGGTACAATCCATATGCTAATGTGGTTAATTATGTGCTTCTTGTTGATCCAGTTCAAATTCCTAGAAAATAAGCATATGATAAGTCAAAATGTTTTGAATACAATTATTATGCTTGGGGGAAACCATTATGTAGAAGCTCAAGGACAATTGATGCAGGAATATCCCAATAATTCACATTTTGAAACAATGAAATGTATCATTTATGTTGGTTTATCGAATACAAAAGCAAAGTTAGTGGCATGGGATCATAATTCAAATAATGAATATATGATGTCTATGAATTTTGTTCAAAGGGTTATATTTATTCATAGTGAATTTGAAGAAAAATGTGGCGGGGATAAGATAAATGTTATTGTATATTTCCAAAAGGAATGTTGTATGGAAATAAGCTATCAAATTGAGGAGAAAATCAATTCAAAATGCGACAGAGTAAATATTGATTTATTGAGAAGTATTGATAACATTTTCCAGTTGGCATTTAGAACTGGAGAGATATGGGAATTTATTAATGATATTTTTAGCATGCGGGAGAACATTGGCGTTAAAAACTAGAAGGCCAAAAGCTCTAAACCATTGATATGTAGCAACAGTAAATCAAGTGTTGAAATGAAGCGACTTCTAGAAGATATGAGTATCACACCTTGGAGAGCATTACAAGGAGTGAAGGATGCAAAAGTTTTCAAAGAAATATTATCTCGTGTGAGGTCAGGGGAATTATCATTGGAGGAAATGTTTGAGGAATTTCAAAAATAATTTTGTTGAATTATTTTTACTATTTTTATATAATAATTTTCTTTAAATATAACATATTGTTCTTGGTAATATTTGTTATACATATCATTATATTAACTTTTTTTACTTTATCTATGAAGTCACAAAGTTTGCATGAAAATACAAGAACAAATGGTTAAATTATTAAATGAAGATAGTTGGGATGATGTTGTTTGCAACTATCCAGATTCAAGTTCGACATCAACACTAGATTTTTTTTATCTTACATTAAAAAATGTATGTTGATTTATACATTCTTTTTTGTTCATCTGTATACTATTTTTATTTCATAACTTATACATATATTTTTTTTATTTTATTAAATATGAGGAAGGATGCAAATGGAGCACCATATAGTTTCAGAACCTTTATTGAAAAAATTAGGATCGAAACACTGAAGAACCAACATCTTAGGAATATTGAACTTGATCGAACTCTTACCTATTTCATTTGGAATGGGTTTGACACTATTCAATATCAAATAATACAAGGTGACTATGAAGACATTGCTAAACTCATACCTAAAAGGGATTATGCCCTGATTATTGCAGATATTCCCCATGGTTTCAATATCCCAAAAATTGACTATAATAATGATCCTTATACTTATCAAGCTCTTAATAAAGTGGTTGCGGGATTTTGAGAAGTCACATCATCACCATTATGGAGATTTGTGACATTTCATTCAAACACACAATTGGCATTGTTATTGTCAAGCTTCAAGGGGAAAATAAATTCAGGGATGCATCTTACATGGTAAGACATTGAAGATGTATGTTTGATTAATGTTAAAAAATTTATTTATGTACAAGTTAATTGAAGTTTTACTATTTCATGTTACATGCAAAAGTAAAATCTTCTCAACCATGAAAATCAACCATTTATAAATGATTGTGAGTTCATCCATATTGATAGTTGGGCAAAAGATGATAGCTATATGTCTATGCTTTTTAATCAAGTAGATGAAGAGTCATAGCCAAGTACTCGCTTGTGATGATGTTGTGAGAAAACTAACATATGAAGACAAAGAAGCAAAAGGAGAGATAGTTAACATTTATAAAAAACCACAGTTATTGAGCGACTATCTTATAGACATATGTTGAAATGAAGGAGATTGAGTTCTAGATTTATTTTCTAGCTCAGGTAAGTTTTATTATCTGGAATTGAATTTCAATATTTTCTTTCTTAATTTATATGTCATTATACTAATTTACTTCATTATTTATTTTGTGTTTGATAATTAGGTACAACACTAGCACGTTGCCTTCAAAAAGGAAGAAATTGCATTGCAATTGAAAAATATCTAGTACAGTGCAATTTTATTCAGCAAAGAATTAATGCTCTTCAATTTCTTCCAGAAGCAACGCAAGAAATTGGGTTTAAGAAAGGGGATTTTAGTGAATCACGTGTGACAAAAATGGAAAGAGAACCTCAACCACCATTACATGGAATGATTGGAAAGGCATACATTGGGATATTTGCAAACATCAAAGATCTATTAGAAGAGGAAAATGAGCAAAATGAAGAACATAATATTGTGGAAGAAGACAATGATGAAACTCTAGAAGATGAAGAGTTTGGATAACATGATATTGTTAATTAAATTTAAGTTATGTTTGTAGATCAAACTCATTTTTTGTAACTATTAACCAGTTATACTTGTAATGTTTTGACTTTGACATTTTATGAGAAGAATAAGCATTCAATTAATGTTGTTATGTGTTCACTATTTGCACTATGTGATTTTCACATTAATTTTTATGTTAATCATTACTTTTGGAAAAAAATTAATTATTATTATTTTTTTGACATGACATTCATAAAAAAAAAAATATTATTTAACCATTTTTTGTTAAATTTTTCCTATAATAATTGTGATTTTGACATGTCATTTATGACAAAAAATTATCAAAATGTGTAATTTTTTAGTTATATTTATGTTGAAAATGGTTATTTTTATGTCAATTGTTAAAAATTATTGGTTTTAGAGACAATTATTTGATATGCATTGAAAAATTAATTAACGATGTATAAATATGTAGAATATTGAAACTTTAAAATATCGACCTTCTTCTTTAAATATACAAAACAATAAAAATCGCACTACAAAAAAATAAAAAATAAAAATATGAAGAAGTAGACCACTTCAAAAATTGTTAAATTTAGAAAATAACTATTTACATTTCATACATAAGAAAATTTAAAGTAAAAAAATAGGTCTTTTAAAAAAAGGGCATGTTGCAGAATCACCACTTTTTTAAATTAGCATGAAAATCACTAACATTCTAAAAAGTAATGTACATAAAAAAAATTTAAAGTGTCAAAAACTATACTTAAAAAAATGTGTATTCTACATCGCCCCTTTTCAAAATCAGGTCACTTTTTTGCTACCTCTGTGAAACGGTTAATCATATCAGCTCCCGTTTCAAAGATTACATTGTTATAACTTTAACCTTGTAAGCATCACACATTTGCAACCATTAAAATCCTACTTGCAAAAAACTCAAGCAATCAAGCAAATAACCTTTGCTTTGATACTAACCTGATCTATTGTTGAATGTTAGTTTTGTTGTGCTAATTTCAACTTCGTAATTAAAAACAATTGCTCATCATTTCCTTTATGTGCATAGGCTTCCTTATGGTTTTTGTGAATGTAACAAGTAAATTTGTCAAGTTTGATGTCAAATTCCTGAGAAAAATAGCATGTAAATAAAGTGTTGAACAATAGCAAACAAATATACAGCAAACCATCAAAATGAACACTTCACACAGTGTTTTGATGAAGGAGTTCATCCCTCCTCAGCTACATCTCCTTGGTCCAGCTTCCATGGCTTGAGCCTCTGTATTAGCTCAAAATGGAAAAACGTGGTGTTTACAATACTCTACTACTCTTGAAACTTGCTTCAATCTGCTCAGAACATCGAAATCATACAAGAATGACTCTTTTTGAGCCAAAATTGGTTGAAATTTGCAAAAGATATGGCCTCTTCAGTTTCCCCTAGGAAAATTCCACCAAAATTGGAGAAACTCCAATTAATCCCTCCAAATTTCGAGAAATGCCAAATATATCGAACACATTGAAAGATCTGCAAAGTTAAACTGCCCTTTAATTAAACATAAGCATGATTTAATTAGTGTTAATCTGTAGTTAGCATGTTAAGCATGTGGTTAGTGCTAACTGTTGGCCTCTGGTTTTGTGGTGGTGGTCACATGCGGAAGGGGTTGGCCCTCCCCTCCCCCAACCGCCACAGTTTAACATAACAAATACAAATTGTAACCATAGTATGTTAAGAACCAATACCGCCACATAGTGGTAAGACTCTAGGCTTGTGCGAGCGAGGTCGCAGGTTTGACTCCGCCGACTTGCAAATAAAATTTTGTCACTACACGTCGATGCTTATAGGCCATTAGGGAGGGACAGGTGGTGGCCTCCGGGCTTGCCACATGTCTCCTCTTCATTGGTCCTCCCCTGTCTAATAAAATAAATCCAAGTCATCAAACTGTAGACCAATCGAAATGTGCCACTTAGCATGACCTCACTAGTTGTTGACTAAACCTTTGACTTGCACAATCACCTGCCACGTTAGCAGTACAGACTGTTGACTGTGCAGTGAATGTACTTTCTTTTTCCAAAATTTCTCTGTCAGGCAAAGCGAACAGAAGTCCCTATCTTCCTCATACGAAACTTGTTTTGAGTGAAACGAGTTACGTTGGGATTGTATTGTTGAGACAGATGCGGTTGTTCAGTGTTTTAGTAATTCTGAGTAGTTTTGTTTTTGAGTTAAATACTGATCGCTTGATCAATTCTTTTACAGGACCAAAATCTCCTCAGTGGGGCAGATTGATCCAGGTGGCTTCAGACACCCTTAAAAGTTCAAGAGGGCTCAGAAATGGTCAAAATTCAAAGTGGTCATATTCCTCTCAAACCAGAACCTAATCAAAGTGGTCGTTGCCCTGATTCCAACGGTGTAAACAACACTCCAATCTGAGCTCATATGAAAAAGATAGGGCCAGTCAAAGTTCAAGGTTGACTTAGACAAGTGGGACACTAAAGAGGCAGCAAATTGGTCAAAATCTGACACCAGAATCTGGTAAACTTCCAGGTAAATTTGTGGTATTGTTAATTTTCCCAATAACCTCCCAGGTTCGAGAAGTTTTCTAAATTCACTAAGAGATTGGGGAAAAAAAAAATATATATATATATATATATATAGGTGGCGGGCCACCAACCCTCCTAACCACTCAAATCTTAACTATCCAAATAATATATTATAAATCAAAAATTAAAATGGGGGAGGTGGGCTGTCAACCACCACCCCGGTCCATGTAAAAAGATTATATATATATATATATATATATATATATAAATATATATATATATAATATATATATCGGGGTCGGGGTCATGCTAACCGGGAACCCCGCCCCATGGCCCATGGACCATTCTTGTTATGGAGCCATGGAGATAAGGGTGTTAGTGGGGGTTGAACCTACCTGACCCACATGGTCGGCCCCATCATTAACTACAAAATCAAAACGGCAAATGAGTGTTATGTTCAATTTTGGAGTGGTCGGAGTTTGAACCCGACCCGCCTCCACACTATTCACCCAAAGGGACGAACAGCCTATGGGCTATGAATTTGAAGAGTCAACGACACTTTTTGTATATAAACTTGCTTATTTAGTGTAGCGGGGCAGGAGGCGCTGACACGTTTTTCGACAAATGTTAATATTGTATTGTAGAGGCGAAACCCTAAGCTAGTAGTGGAACCATGATTTGTAGGCTAGAGGTGGAACCATGATGGCATGCATTTCGAGACAGAGAATTTTTTATAGAGAATATTCCTTGATGCCTGAAAGATTCCATGGGCAGGTAAATTTTCATTTTGTCATAATGATATGAAATTTACAGTCATTTTAATTGGAATTTCGCAGGGAACGTGATGGTGAAATCAAAATAACCATCTGAGCAGGATATTTTTAGATTCCCAATAGAGAAAAATATTTGAAGAATCTTGAGGGAATCTTTTAGATTCCTTGGACGCTAAAATTCACCAGAGTCAGAATGCAACCAACTTTATACTCAAAAGTCTCAGAATCTTGCAAGGATCATTATGGGGAGATCAGATTTGTGATCTAAGTTTCAGATCTCCATTCAACCCAGAGAACGAAATCTTTGGAGATTCACATGGGAACCTAAAAGGTTCCTAGAGGCCCATATTTTGATGGTGTCAGAATTCGACAAATGGATATACAATTTTACACCTCTAAAAGACAGAAATTTAGTGGTGTAGTAAGATTTTGAAGCTGGGCCTTCCATTTTTCGGCCAACTTCAAAGGTGAAGGTGAATGAATGAGTCATGTCATGTTTTCCTTCATAATTGCTGAGATGATGTATTATGTTTTGAGACCCCTATTTGATGTAATGTTGTGGGATCAATTTTGCCACATTATGTGAGATGTATTTAACTTAAGCGAAACGTCTCGTGGAGAGACAAGCCACTCTTTTTTGAGAGCATATGACCTTGCTATGAAAAATGTTGTCCATGTACATCATCATCATTTCCAGCATTATATGAAGTAGCTAACACAACCTTGACATCGGGCCTGGAGACGTAGTCTGCACTGGATGAAATCGATTATCAAATGAGTCATGTTCATGATTTGCTAATCATTGTCATGTTTCTTCTTGTTTGAGCATGCACATATGTTCTTTTATGCTCTTTAAAATGCAATTCTAACAACATCACAGAAGTAAAAGATCTTGGATGATTTTGGTAGTTGAAGGAACCCAGATCACATGATGACGATGAAATTATTGACAACACGCATAACCACCCTTCAATGCTCCTCAATCTCCCACGCATGTTACACGAAGTTTGCAATATGAATGGATATGCATGCATTTTGATTTCAGAGCTTGGCAGTGTTGCTGAATATCCATTGAGAACACTCATTTCTCTAACGACGATCAGTTTTGTTGTTATGGGTAAAACTATGACAATGAAGATCTTAGAAGGACGTTGGGAGTTTAACAATTGCAGAATTCTTGGCTTCGGTGATTACTTTAATTTAGAGTTATTAATGGTAATATGAATATAGTATTGATTGTATATGTAAAAATTATATTATGAAGAACTTGTTAATGAACATCATAGTATAATTAAGTTAGTGGTTGTCAATGTTCTCCGGTGCCAAGAACATATTGCTAATTTGATTATGTGAGTTTATTTTATGTTGATGGGTCTTGTTGTTCTTCGGTGTTTCAAGAACATCAATTACAAGTTAGTTTGGTGAGTATATAAGTGTATATGTCAAAAAGACATCAAATTGTATGATTGACTTCTGAATACACTTAGTACGCAGACAAGTTACCTATATAACTATCAAAATTGTAGTTCATTGCATTTTGATAGATAGAAGTTAGTCTGTAGAGTAGTTTAGTATTGAGATTGTCATTCGGGGGGTCAAGAAGCTCAATTATGCAAGTTCATCAATAATGGTCAGAGACAGTTATGTTTTAAATGGAGGTCAAGTGCTAACTCAAAGTTGTGTGGTGAAGAAAGAGTGGTGTCTAAAAGATTTCAGAGTGGGTGTAAGTGTTGATGATGACCATATGAAACTAACATCTCTCTTGTACTGTAATTTGTGAATCTTGTAATGTTAATTTTGTAATGTAAGCATTAAAGGAGTGACGTAGAATTAACACTTACAATAATATATTGATAGATTAGGCTTGTTGGTTATATTGATTTGTTGAGATATTCTCTCAACAATAATCTCCTAGTTTGAAATCTATTAGATCTCATAGCACTATACATGTGGAATGTTTTGATTTTGAAAAGAAATATACAAATATTATTGTGTATAATCTATATACTATATCTTCTCTTAAAATTCCTAATTGATAAAAATCAATTCATTCCACTTTTACAGTTTACTGGAGTTCATCTTTAAAGTTGTAGCCATATCGAAAATTATAAAATGATCTTATCCAAAGCTGCAAGTGTATGACTCAGGATTTCCAACAAAACACTCATGAAATGATCTTATCCAAAGTCGCATCTCTATCAAGTGTATGACTCAGGATTTCCAACAAACAATCATGAAATGATCTTATCCAAAGTTGCATCTCTATCAGGAATTTCTAACAATCATAAAATGATATTAAGAGTGGTCATTGATGAAAAAAACTTCACACGTCTCAAGTTTTGCACTATGGAATACTTACGTGTCTTATTTAGGTTTATTGATTTGAAGTTTTGCATTACAAAATAAAGAGATGTTTTTTATTTCAAATCTACAAAATTATATTTAAAAAAAATATATTCAAATTGATTAAATGAATTTTTAATTATAATAAATGTATATATGGAAAAGATTAAGAGACCTAAAATTTGTAAAAATATACATCAAATTACCACTTAAAAACATCTTGTCAATTTCCATAAAAATTAATTAAAAAATACCATCAAATAAACCAAATATTTTACCACTTAAACGAAGGTTTGCAATGGTACCACTCTGAATTTGTTAAAATCTTTATCGACGAATAAAAACTTAATACCAAATCTCAAGTTTCATTCAAATATTTTATGCATGAAATCCCCGTCTAGGTGTAGATGCATTGGACACATTGGTGATAAAAATCAGTTCACTTCATAAATTTTACTGGACCTCATCTCTGGAGCTGCAGCAGTATAACTGAGTATTTCCAGTTATCATCCTAACATGTTCTTAAGCATTAAGAACTGCCATTGCTGAAGAAAAACTTTGAGGACAAATCTCCAGTTTTACTCTATGGAATAGAGAAGTATCATTGATCTCAGGATTTTGCAAGGTTTTGCACTATGAATTTCATAAGGAAATATCTTTTAGTTTTGTTTTACAGGCGTTGAAATTTGAATTTCAAAATTTCATTTAATTCTTAACCTGATGGCACCGAGTGACAATCACAGAACTAATAACCACTACGTAATACAACCAGGTCTTTCTGAAATCCAGATAGATTTAAAAATTGCATAATGGAATATTCAATAGTGGTATATCATTACGCTATTGTGAAGTTTGATATAAAGATATGGATTCAGGATATCTAGTATTAAAAATTCATATGATATAGTAAAAGTGCAACATTTAAGTTTGGAAAACTAACTCATTTATATAAAATATTGAAAATATTGAAGATATTTTCTTATATATAAATTATAATATAAAATGAAAAAATTAAATAGTCAAGAAGCAAAAAAAGATTAATGAAAACAATAAATTGCTAAATAAAAAATTATAATATACATAGCCATAAAATAAATAGTATTATATATATATAATTATTAATTAAATTATTCACAATAAAAATGAAAAAATGATAGAAATTTTTATGGGCCTAGAATATATGGTGATGAGTGTATTGCTAAGTCACTCTGTAAGGTGAAGATTTCTAGTGCTTCATATCCACGGTCATTTCCAATTGAGCTACTCCAAACAAATTATTTATTTATAAATTATTTATATATGAATAGGTTGATTCATATATCTAATTTAAACACTATAACGCAGGTAGTATAAGAGCTAAAAAATATATAGCACAAGAAATACATGGAGAAATATCAGATAGTAACATACATATTAAGATAAATAAGAAATGTTTTAAAGTTAGTTATTAAAATACATAAGAGATAAAAGTTTCAAGAGTAAATTTAATTGGTAAAGTTGTTATTGTTAAAGCACCTTGTCAATGGAATGGATAGTCATACAGTTAATTCTCCTTAAAGATTTTAGAGTTGGAATCTCTTTCTTTTCTCAAAACTAATAAAATAAATAAAAAAAATTGTTAAAAATTAATATTAAAATTTCTAAACTGTGATTTATTTTTATTAATTTAATTAATTTTTTATTAAATGTTTTACTAACATCATTGCGGAGATTGAAATTGTGTTTACTTGCAATATGAATAGTTTATTAATGTAATTTTAATTACAATTCTTAATTTCTTCTCAATTTAAAAAAAAAATAACCAACTTTTTTTATAAAAGATTTAAAAAACAAATTACCAAAAAAATAATGTTTTACACCTACTCAAAACACAGCGTGATTCCAGAGAGACAATGAAATTGGTCCCTCGTGGCCACCGTCAGATCCACCTAGAAATACATTAAAAGTTTGACTCCCTCACCGTCATTTCCATGATGACGAAAACAAAGGTAAAGAGCACTCATAACATCAAAAATATTGGTACCTACTTTTCGTACAAGTTTTCATAGTTCCATGATCGTGCCCAGTGCCCATTATAAACCCTTTCCTCACATATACTCATCATTCAATAAAATCCCCATCAAAATTCTTTATAATGACACATATCTCAATAAATTTAAAAAGCATTGCTTTAATCCATTAGTGGGATAGTGGGATTGTGAGTTTTGTTATTCAAAATGAGTTTTAAATATATAAATGGTTTTGCAAAATATACCATTAAATATATTATTTCAAATAAAATTAATAAAACAAAAATATAGAAAAAGCCAAAA
>APFE030555043.1:300718-317183 GCA_000404065.3 Pinus taeda | reverse complement strand
TATTCTGCAACAAGCAATTTAACCATGGCATGGTCCAGTTTAGATTGTTGGGCCATCCATCCAGTGTGATTAGCAGCAATACTTGGATAACATGACACTGCCAAATGAGCTTAGTAGTGGCATTTTGACTGGCCACTTTCCTGGTCCTTAGTTTGGGGTTCATTTTCACTTTTCTCTTGACCACTTGATTTTTTTGCCCTTTGATTAATCTTTTAAGGCATACCCTCTTTCATTTTTTAAATTTTTGTAGTATGTACACAAAATATGGAACCTTTGCAGCCTGCAATGATGAACATATTTAGCCCTTCCACTGTCAATCATGAAAGATGAAACCTATTGTTATAGGAATCCAACAAGATCATTGGGAAGGTATTTGTCTCTAGTTATCATTTGGATCATCAAGTAAGTCATTTGGCCAACCAAGCTAGGAGAAAACTTGATTTTACCGAGGTCGCTCCAAAGGTGTATCAATTCTCTCGAGGCAATTGTATTTTTGACATTTCTTCAAAACCATGACACCTATGTAAAACGTGAAGGACATTTTTCTTCATTGGTTTGTTGTCAAAAAAAACCTCTCTCATTTTTTCCAAATGCATCTTCCATTGCTCAGAAACATCATTTGAGTGAAACATATCTCGATGTGTGGGACAAGGTATTTGCCGAAATGAAGTGAAATGAAGGGGATAGGGAGCTTCTAAATTCTTGAGGAAATTTTGGGAAGTATGTAGGGATGTTAGGAAGTAGGGGAAAGTGGAATCTCAGAAATTGAGTGAGGGGAATGGGTCCAAAAAGGAAAAACACAGGCCCAACCATAGAAAATTTCTAGGTTGTAGCAAGAAATTAGGTTTTGTGCGAAAATGAGGGATTTGGGGGATCTCAGTGATGGGAAGTGTTTGATAAGGTATTTTAAGGATAGGGGAAGGTGTATGAATGTCAGGATACAAGGTTTTCTAATGATTCGACCATCCAAGAGAAATTAGCTTCAAAACACTAGGAGAGGGAAATGAACCTTGCCTAGGTGCAACTGAAGCATGAACAAGGTGTGAAATGACCCAATGGAACTTGACATGATGATGAAAACCTTCTAAATGATGGTAGACGCAGCTGAATAGTGACATAGACTGACATCTGAACAACTTTGAAAGGAGTGAAAGCAAACCCTAGACCTAATGCCTAGTGACCAAATTTTATTTGAAGACTCACTGAAATGATAAAATTTGACCTTGACACCTTAAAATAACTTGTGTAAGAGCATGTTTGATCACTGGAGGAAGGCTGCAAAGACTAACACTAACAAGGGGTTTCCTTCTAGGGCAAAAAACCTTAAACTACACATAACTTCTACCATCAGATCATCCACCAAATGAATAGCCGACATTGAGTAGAAATTACTATACTTTTATAAAGCAATTTTACATCTATTTTTAGCTTCGGAGGCGCTGCCCCTGAACCCCTACTCGGGGACCACTGGCCGCCGGACCCCCTAGCTTGGGGGGCTTAGCCCACATGGGGGGGACAAGTCCTCCTCGCACATCCCCACATGGAGGGGTGTACAGTCTTCTTGGGGTATATATCCAGTTTAAAATTTTGAATAGAGAAGATAATCAAGCTCCACCCCCAACACTCAAATTATTGTTGGCCCAAGCTATGTGAAAAATATGCATTTATGAAATTTGTAGGTTTCAACCTTGTACATAAATTACCTGCATCAGAATTGAAAAAACAGAAAATAAACAATTGCATGAGAATAACACATAAAACAAATATACATAGATACTTTCCCTTGGATTCAAAAATCAGGAATGCCAGATTTATTTTTCATTATGTTTCTTCAATGTTAGAATACATATATATACATGCTAAAGCATCCATAAAAACCAATCCATTAACCCTAGATTAGAACATAACCATAGTTCCCTTGATAGGATCTACAAAATACCATGTACTAAAAACCATTGCACCCAAAACCATGTGCGAAATCCATGCACAAAACCATAGGTAGGTCCACCCACTTAATATAGGGTCCAAAAACAAAATTCCCACATCGCTGCCCCAGACCCCATAGAGGGGGGCTACTGGCCCCCTCAAACCCCATGAGATGGGGGGCTTTCGCCCCCTATGAAACCCCCACTGCACTCAATATAACAAAGGCCATCCTAACCGGCTCCCCCCCAACCCCTCGGCTTCAGTATACTGGGGCTATTCGTGGAAAAAATATAACACAAACCAACATTCTCCCACTTGTTGTCTTATTTCCATAGGGAGGCACAAAAGATCTTAGTCATTGATCCAACCCTACAATGCAAGAGAACTTCTCTGTGCTCACAAACTTTGTCAATGCATCTGTAGTATTTGTCAAAGTGTACACCTTTACCAACAACACATTTTTTTTATTCTACCATATCCCTCACAAAGTGATACTAAACATCATTATGCCTTGTCTTTGAATGATAAGAAGGGATCTTTGCCAAGAAAAGTGCACTTTGACTGTCACACTCCATCCCTATAGCTTGTTGTGCTAACCCCATACTTAAACACAATATCTACAACCAAAATTCTTCATTGCTTGCATGAGTAGCTTCTGTGTATTTTTCCTCTATACTTGGCAGTGCCACTACAGATTATCTCTTTATCATCCAACTGACTGCGCCTCCAAATAGGTTAATCACATACCCACGTGTAGATATTCTTTGATCTAGATCTCTAGCCCAATATCCATCAACAAAGCCACAGACATACAAAACATTGTTCAATACTCATCTTCCTTGGTAGCACAAACCATAATAAGTAGTGCCATGCAAATACCTGAAAAATCACTTCACTGTTTTCCAATGCTCCTTCCCTAGTTATGAGATAAACTTTTTTAATACTCCCACTTGATGTGCAATGTCTGGTGTAGTACAGACCATCGTATACAGTAGGCTACCCACTACACTTGCATATTGAACACGAGACATGTTCTCTTCCTCTTCTTATTTCTTGGGACATTATTTAACAGAGACATTTACTCCTACATGAATAGGAAGCTTCACCGGTTTACTATCCTGCATATTAAGCCTTTCCAGTATTGTTTCAACATACTTCCTCAGGTTTAACTACAACTTCGTCTTTTCTCGATCTTGTTTAATTTTCGTGCCCAAAATATAGTTTGTAGCACCAAGATTTTTCATGTCAAATTTGGAGGACAATTTGGTCTTCAAATCCTGGATAATTTCTTTGTCATTTCCAACCAGCAACATATCATCCACATACAGGACTAGATAAATAACACAGTGACCAATTAACTTAAAATATACGTAGTGATCTTCCTTGATTTTGGTGAAGCCAAGTCCCCGTATAAATGTATAAAATTTGTAATACGACATCCTTGGTAACTATTTGAACACATACATAGAATTTTTAACTTGTATACCAGTCCTTTTTACCCTTCACTGCAAATCCTTCAGGTTGCTTTATGTATATCTCTTCTTCAAGATCCCCGTAAAGAAATATTTTCTTCACATCCATCTGTTCTACCTCAAAATCAAAAGCAACATAAACAAATAAAAATAATCTAATATAAGCTACTTTGGAAATAGGAGAAAAAATATCACCAAAATCAATTCTCGACACCTGGGAATAACCTTTTTCTACTAACCGAGCTTTGTATTTCTCCACCTTTCATTCTGCATTCATCCTCTTCTTGAACACCCATTTTCTGCCAATGGGTTTCTTTCCAGTCAGTAACTCCACTAGATCCCAAGCCTCATTTTTGTGTAAAGATACCATTTCATCAACCATGGCCTCTTTCCAGAGTTTTCCATCCTCTAAATCTATGGCTTCATTCATATTTCTGGGATCATCATTAGTAATAGATAAAGAATAATTTAAGCAAAAATTAGATGGATTATAGCTTTTTCGCTGCCTTCTTTCTCAAACTTATCTTCTCACAACTGGAGTTTGTGACTCTTCATCTTCTAATTCCCCTTCTGTAGTAGATCGTAATTCTTCCTCCTTTAGCTCAAAATTTATTTGCTCAAGTTCCTTTGGTAAGAATTCATGTTTAATAACATCTTTCACCTCTCTAAACACCACATCTTGGCTCTACATAAACTTTCTTGTTACTGGGTTCCAAAGCTTATAACCTTTAATCCATCCTTTTACCAAATAAAGATGCACTTTTCAGATTTACTATCCAACTTTTTTCTTTTCTCCTTTGGAACATGTATATATGCATCACATCCAAATACCCTCAGATGTGAAAGAGAAGGTTTCTTACCAGTCCATACCTCTTGTAGAGTCTTATCCTCCAATGCTGACAAAAGTGATATGCTGACTAGGTAACATGAAGACTCCATTGCCTTTGCCTAGAATTCCTATCCTAGCCCGACACCACTCAGCATGCTTCTTACCCTTTCCATCAACATCTTGTTCATTCTTTCTAGAACTCCATTTTTCTCAGGTGTGTATGGAGTAGTCTTATGTCATGCTATACCACACTTCTTACAGAACTCTTCAAATTCCTTCTTTCAAAAATCTCGACTATTATATGTCCTCAACAACTTTATCTTCTTCTCTGTCTGGTTTTCCACCATAGCCTTAAATTATTTAAGCATGTCAAAGACTTTAGATTTATTCTTGATGAAATATATCCATGCATTCCTTGAGAAGTCATCTATAAATGATACATAGTACATAGAATTACCTAGAGATGGAATCGACATAGGTCCAAACACATCATTGTGCACAAGCTCTAATATATGTTTCACCCTCTTACCTTTAGAGGGGAAACTCATTCCATTTTGCTTCCCTTATACACAATTTTCATAGAAATCAAAATTCGGAGAGCTATTAGTCATACATTCTACCATACCTTTACTGCGAAGTATTTGAAGGCCCTTCTCTTCAATATTTCCAAGCCTTTAATGCCACAGCATGGTCTTTCTCCAAATACCACTATATTTTGTGCTCCACTTTTGAGGAACCATTGAACTATTGCGCCAATCAATAATAGTGCTACCTTGCATCTTGTACAGAGTTCCAATCCAAACTCCCTGCATCAATACCAGTGCTCCCTGAACCATATTGTAGGCATATTTCTCGAACACTATTTGTACACCTACATCATCCAGCTTGCTTACAAAAATCAGATTGTTAGCTAATGTAGGAATATGCAAAACACCCAAAAGTGTTCTAATCCTACCACCTTGCAACTTTAACTTAAATTTTCGATGAGGAATGATTCTAGCCTTCCTCTAATCCCCTAAGAAGACATTACCACCATCATATTTCTCATACTCACAGAGCCACTCTCTATGGGGAATGAAGTGAAAGGATGCACTTGAGTCAATCAACCATGCCTCCTGATTTACATGCGTACTTGAATAAGAAGCCAATTACACATCCACACCTTCATCTAAGGTGGTTTCACCTCTATAAAAGGAGCATCATCAAACCCATTTCCTTTCTCAGGAGCTTTAGATTTATATCCCCTTTTGTAGTACCCTTCCTTTCCGCATTTCTAACACACCCTTATAGGATTCCCTGGAGATTTATATCTCCCTCTAGATTTAGATCTCCCACATGAGGATTTAATTTTGTTTGTATTCTAGGACCATCCTCGTACAGATAAGGCATCACCATTCTGACTCTCCATATTTTTCAATCTCATCTCCTCCATCAATAAGGATGAGACTATTTCATCAAACTACGAGGCAGTTGCATTGCTACCTATTACAACAACCAGACTATTCCATGAATATGGTAGAGAACACTGCAAAATGATGAACTTATCATAATATCAAATTTTAATATCAACATATAATAACTAGCTTACCACAGTATTAAATGGATTTAGATGCTCTGTCATCGAGTCTACATATTTCATCGTTAGGTTATACATATTTTTCCATAGGAACAATTTATTCACCAGAGACTTAAATGGGTACAAAGTCCCTAACTTGTCCCACAGAGCCTTCATCGTAGCCTCCCTTGGTACATTCAACAATACTAAATCTGATACACACATTTGTATTGTTCTTTTTTACTTTTGATCCAACTTTTACATTCTTCACAAAACATTGCCATTGGTTTAGTACCTGGATCTACTGCGATCCATTGATCTTTATCCACGGGAAGGTCCTCCATATTTAGTTTCCAAAACTCAAAACTATGACTATTAAATTTATTCATCTCTACCTTTCCACTCCTCACCATCTTCTTTCACCACAAGAATCGATGCCGCATATCTCCCACTAAACAGGGTCTACTGCAGGCCCGAGAAAAACTCCTCAGTAACAAAGGTGTCCCCTTGAAGCCAAAACAGCTCTAATACAAAATGTGGTTTTAACCCCGTACATAAATTACCTTCATACAAATTCGAAAAGAAAAAAATAAACAATGGTGAGAGCATAAAAGATAAAACAAATATACACAGAGATTTTCCCCTGGATCCCAAAACCAAGACTACTAGATTTATTTTTCATTATGTTCCTTTCAATGTTACAATACATATATATACATGCCGAAGCATCCATAAAACCCAATCCATTAACCCTGGATTAGAACATAAAGGTAGTTCCCTTGACTGGATCTACAATATACCATGGACCAAAAACCACCATGCCAAAAACCAAGTGCGAAATCCATGCAAAAACCATAGGTAGGTCCACCCACCTAATATAGGATCCAAAAAATATTTCCCTAGCTGCTGCCTCGGACCTCGTAAAGTGGGGCTACCGCACCCCTTAAATCCCCCACTATTCCTGGCCCAATGAAGGGGTGACTTGTTGCCACCCCTCTAATCCCCCCTTGCTTCACTAATGGGGCTAGTCATGGAAAGAATATAACACAACCCAACCAAACTCTCATAAAATGATGTATGTGCCATTTCAAGAAACTATTTAATATGGGGTTTAGAATCATTAGAATCCCTTCTTAGTTTTATTATATATTTTAGGTTAGAAGAAGGTATAAAGTTATCATGCCAAATGATTTGTATTAGTCCCTTAACCTATTTGATTAATTTTCATACAAGAATGAGGTATCCTACAATTGAGGTTGCAATAATATATTTCGACAATTATGTCAATGATATCTCATCTAATAGAATTATTTTGAAGGGTTATGAAATTGCATTTGATGAGGTGGGATGCATGTTTTAAAAAATGATGGTTTCTTATGATACGGCCAAAGATATATAATTTTACAACAAAGTGTAAAATATTATTATGAGAAATTAATAAGAAAAGCAACACCAATAATAAAACATACACATAATGCACACAATTTTTACCTTGGGAAAACCCCATCTCTAGGGAAATCCATATCCTAATGGAATCGCATTAGATCCCTTGGACAAAACCCAAGCCAAGATGGCCAAGTGATCCTTCACATTTCACCTCCTCTATCCTATTCACGATGAAATCCTCCTATCCTATTAAAAGCTACATTACCTAAATTCCACGAGAAAATTACCATGGAAAACCAAGAAACCATGGGCTAAAAACCACTACTGTTAACTCAGTCAACTTTTAATATATTGAAAAGTCAAGTTGACCAAGCATTCCCTCCTTAAACCTTGACTTCGAGTTACCTTGAATAAATCCATCCAAGCCTTCCAAGTGAATGATCCCCACTCAATATAGACTTTACACGCCACCCCTTAAAGGTTGTACCTAGGGTATCTATTATTCTAACATGCCCCCCTATCACCTATGTATTACACCATCGTTTCTACCATTTCCCAGTGGTATGAATTCCTTAAATGTCTTAGAAAAGCATGTCCATATACATGCAATAATTATAACTCCATTATTATAATTTATTTATTTATTTATATTTTGTTGCTATTATATCCTCTTGCGTTCACACTCTTAGAGCATTCTCGTAGTTGACTTCCATGGTTTCCTTATCTCATTTAAACTAACAACATTACACCATACTCTTATTAATACCACATTGTCACTACCACATTTTCAACACATCATTCAAGATTCATCACAACATTCATTTCACGACACTATAACTATAGTTTTCAGAGCAGTTCCACACCTCCACTATTTTCAAATTTTCCTTACTACGCTTTATAATAAAAAAAATATTACAACTCCACACACGAATAATTTGTTGACAGTTTAGTCCTTACGACTCATCATTTCTCAGTAACAGTAAGAATGTTTCTTTTAAGCTCAATCTTCATGTGCTCCATTTTTACACCTAGAATTCCAATTTTGATTATGTGAGCATCTAGAGTCTCCTTCCATCCCACTGTCATTAAAATAACTTGGCTAATGTATTCACCTATATAAAAGAGAGGGCTCCTAATACAACCTAATCCACATCCAAAATCATTCATGAAGCTCAATTTGAACTCAGTGATCCCACCATACCATATGGGAAGTTGTTTATTTCTAGAGTGGTTCAATGCTATCATTTCTTGGTCCTTGTATTAGAGTAAGCTCTCTAAGGCCTATTGTGACAAAAGGTTGTAGCTAGACACCAAATCACCTCCATGATTATGTAACAGGCCTGGTGAAAATTCCATGTAATAAAAGTTAAAAATAATAATGATAGTTGTTGGAACACTTATTCCAAGATGAATGTTGAGAAAGACATCCTAGGGGTGTTCTTTTGGTTGTTTATGGATGAGGAAATTGGAAAAGGAAATGGATAAGGCTTTGGAAAGGAAAAATGGAATTTTTGGCACATTTAATTCTGAAAATATTGAAAATTAGGAGGAAAAGGAGGTGAAAGCTCACAAGTTGCATCTGAGGAGGAAAATGACGAAAAATAATGGAAAATGAATAAAATAGAGGCCTCATTCATAAAAAGGTTTATGAGGATCAGTTAGTAACCTTTTATCAGTAGATTTTTAGAGGTCTCTCATTATTCTCTCTCTCTCACACTCTAGGAAACTTAGAGTTTATTGGAGCACTTTCGCATTGGAGAAAGAGAGGCAAAGAAGTCAAGAAGAGGCAAAGATCAAGTAGGGAAAGGCTTCATTACATGTATCAACTTGCATGTGTATTTTACTTAATAGATTTGACATGGATGATATTGCATGTGGTTCTTTTCTATCATGACATGGGCCTTTCCTGGTGTGATGGTGTGCTTCATCCTAGCCTTGCAATTTCTGAATAGCCTTGATGAGATGGGTTGTCATACTTCATTTCATGTGGGATTGCTGGATGGATTTGAAGTTGAGTGGGGTGGATCTTTAAACTCACAACCACATAGCCTAGTGGTCCCTTAACTGAACTGTGGATCATGGCAAAGCCATTGGCCTAGTAACCCTTAAGTTAGACTGTGGTTTTCAATAAAGCTAGAATTGTGTGCCTCGCTAGTCCTAGGAACCCTTGCTAGAGAATGGTGGATATATGGTAAAGCAAAGAGGTGGATTTCTCTGAATTAGGCCTCGTAGCCCCGGGATGTGATGTATGGTAAATCTTGGAGAGTGCCTCTCAATGTAGGGCATAATGATCCCTAGGTCAGACTCTGGATTACTGTAAATTCTGAGAGAATAGGAGGGACTCAAATTCCTCGTAGTGTATGTGGAGAACTCTAGTGGAATCCATGATTCTTTGGTGTTTTTTTTTCGGTGTGTTCTATGAGTCCCACATTCTTGCTTAGAATATGGCAGGAGGTTGATTGGTTGAAGAGAGACTTGGCTTAGCTAATCTATGGTTAGGTGGAATGTGGTAGTCCCATCTCTGGTTGGTTTATTCCTTTCATTAATGAGGAATTCATTCCCTCGGTTTCATGTGTCAATGTATCGATTTATATGTGGATCTTATGGTTGATATATTTATGGTATTTTCATTTTTACTATGTTGGTTATATGTATGTTTTATGACATCAGTTATGTATGGATCTCATGTTGTTTTTACTTGTAAATGAATGGATAATGTATCTATGACATAATAGATGATAATGTAGAAAATGACATGAGGGAACAATGGTTCCTACTGATTCCCATATAAATACGAGATCCCTATGTTTAATTCTATTGGTCAAACCTATAGATTACATGTTTGCGAATGTTTGATGAAATTCCTATCATGACTAGTAGGGGTCTGATTAATGTCTTGTTTAAATTAATGACTTTGCATCATTGTTTCCCTATTCATTTACTACTCCTAAGTTATCATTACTTTATGGGCAGTGACTTGGAATCTGTGCCTACGAAAGTGTCTCAAATTCCGAGGAGGCTAGCATAGTGATAGCAAAATGAGTCTCTAGATGCTGGCAGGTGAGCTAGTCAGAGCGATTCTTGGTTTCTGGATGTTGTCATGCCTATAGAATGAGTATGACTAAGGCTTAAGATGGTGAAAAATTTAGTAGGAGCCAAGGGCAAGTTATTTGAAGTGTTGCATTAGTCCCTAAGACTCCTGAAGTTGATGTTGAATGTTTGTGTTATGTTTCCATCAAGTCCACTTCCTTAAGGTCATATAGGAGGTCAAATCTAACCATAGTATCCTCTCGTCAAATGTTTACATTGATTGGATACTTAATTTGGTAGATGTGGAAGGAGGGTGTTACAGATTATGTCCGTGAGCAATACTTCCACATAATTTTACCAATTCCTTCCTTCCTTAATCCTATTGCTTTGTAGAACATTTTCTATGCTGCGTTGAAATTTCCATTTTTAATGTCAAGCATAAATAACCCTTGGAAATATAAGAATCCCTCAAAATTCAAAATTTACTCTACTACCAAATTTATAATTTTAGAGGAGAATAAAAAATTATCACGAGAAATAAGTAACACAACCAACAACAATAATAAAACATACATATAATGCACACATATTTTACTGTGGGAAAACTCCAAATCCAAGGAAAACTATACCTAACATAATTCCATTAGATGCCTTGGCCAAAATCATGTCTAATCCATCCAACTAATCCTTCACCACTCACCTCCCATACCATGTTCACAATGAAGTCGCCCCATCTCTTTAAGGATTCCATTACATGGATTCCATGGGAAAGTTACCATGGGAAATGAAAAATCATGGGCCCAAAACCACTTGCATTAACCCAGTAAACTTTAACTCTATTGCGAAGTCAGGTTTAATTAACAAAACATTATTGTGGCTAGGAAGAATGGTTTGCATTATGGCCTTGGGATTAAGTTGTCTTACAAATATTTTGAATAACCATACACAAGGTTTAAAAAATGATTAGTTATTTTTGTGTTTTTTACTATTTTATTGCATAGAATTATACTAAGACTAGTTTAACTCCTGTATTTTAACAGAAACAAAAATATTTGGAATTTGGCTACATCACACATGTGTTGAAGGTGCTTCAATAATCTTATAAGATTGTAGGTGTGCTTAAAAAGTCACCTCTCTTGGTCTACTAGTGGAGAAAACCATCTTGTAGTACAATATGTAGAAATTAGTCAATGAAAGCTTTGATAAAAACATATTTAGTGCTTTTAACAATCCCATATCACTAAAAGCTATCACTATCACTATCAACAATGCTTTCACTAGTTTTGCAGGACACATTAGAGGGCTAACAATGCACCAATTACACTGTAATGGAGAACTAGTGAGAAATTTTCCATGGATATTCTCAAGGTTTATCACTCTAAGTGGAGACTAATCAAAGGATTAGACATGGTTGAGTATACATCTAGATTTATTGTAATCACCTCTTATAGACATCTATAAAATATTTGTATCCATAACAAAAAAGGGAACACGCAAGTATCATATGCTAAAGTGTTTTCGGATATCAAACTCTAAAGGCTTCCTTATAGTAATCCACTCACTCCATTTTCCATATTAATAGTGAGTTTTATGAGTGGATAACCATGGGAAAGGACTATAGAGGGAATAAAAATGGATCAACAAATTTTGGTATACTCATCTATGTTTTCCCAACTATCTCATTTTCTCATGTTGGTTTTCATGCTAATATGTTGATTATGATCAAATAATAATGTTATCATGTTTTTTCCAAAATATAGGGTTTGGAAAACTTGTTTTTGTGCAAGTATTCAACATATGTGTGGGAGTGGAGCAAAGATATTTCGCGATCCCTCAATCTATCCACATCAAATAATAGACTTGTCTCAATACAAGGTATGCCTCATTTTTCCTCTTTGTGATTTCCTCATATGCATGCATGTTTTTGGGATTGGATTGATTGTAACATGGCATGTAACCCTTGTCTTTTACAAATGTATTCAGAAAAATTTCTAGAATAAAGTATTCTACCACTGTAGATGAAACATCTCCTTAAAAAAAATGGTGACTCCACTGGGCATGTCCTTGTAGGTGTTTTCTTATACTCTTTATCTAAGTTTGTAACAAATTTTTTTAAATTTCGTCATCATTGGACAATGTCTAGGATTAAGTATCGATACAAAGCGCTAGTGATAGAAAATGTAAGATATAGTATTTTCCCTACCAGTTACCATTTATTGTTCAAACTAGAGCGTTGTTTTCCTAAGGATTTCCTTATCTACTATTTTATCCATTGTTAGCTCACAAATTCTCTATTAATTTTTTCAAAGAGCTTCAAAGCCTCCAACTAAGGGTTTTGGTAGGATCTCTCCTACAAATTCTTTATTTTTCTCGCACATATTTTTGCCTCGTTGGTGTTTACCTTCAAATTTATTTTCTTCTGCCTTCTTTTCTTTGTAAAACACTTAGATATACCTCCATAAGTGGATTTTTGTTCTATTTCGATGGTTTTTAATCCTCTTGGACTTGATTCCTAGGAGAGAAATTAGTGGATAGATACCTTCTACCTACATTGGCTCGCAAGCTCTTTTTGTTTCAGTTTTCTTATGAGTTTGTACACATGATTGAATTTTTCCTATTACTTCATGCTCGCTTGTTGCTAGGTTTATGGTTTTGAGTAGACTTTTGTGTGTTTCATTTCATTCGTTTTGCTACTCATTTTCATATGTGGCCCTAATCTACATTGTATGTTTGAGTGATCAATGAGAGGCTGTAAGGATTTTATTCATCTCTACATTTTAAAATATATTTCCTTTAATTAGGTTTCATCGTAATTAAAAACTTGCATAAACATTTTAAGCGCTATTTTCCTTGAAGGAAGGTCACAAACACCATATAGGGTTCACAACATACACATTTGACTTAATAAACATCCCATAAAATCAACACATAATAAAATAAGTTCAATAATTTTATTTCCTCTTATAGCAAACCCACAATAGCTTAGGCTAGGGCCTTCGATTTATAGTGGTGAGGTAAAATCTATAAGGCCACTAAAACAAAATTAGAATCTTGAGTTAGGGAGGGAAAATCCATTTTCAATTACATGTTGCCAAGGAATCCCTTCTAAGAAATTTTTCATTCATAAGGTCACACTGGAACCAATGGAGTGGTCTACCCTACTTAACTTGGGCTTGGAAGAATTGGTCTGTATATACTCAGGAAACCTTGTTATGGAGGCTTTGGGATTGATACCCTGCCTTTGTGTGTAAAAATAACTAACAACTATTCCCATTGGTTGGGTGGCTATACATAGAAACCTTAGTGGCAATAATATTAGGGACCTGACATGGGTAACAATGAGTTGGGCATTCTATTATGTGGAATTTTTCATCTACTAATAAACACAACTTCCCTAGGTGGGTGGTTACACCTAGAACAATAGATTTAAAGAGTTTACATTTTCCTATAGAAGATAAATAAGACAAGGTACCTACTTGTTATTTTTTGCTTCCCTTTGTCTCCTTTGAATAGCTCTCGTTTCTCCTTCTCAAACTAAATCTGTTCAACAAGTACTGCAATCATAAATAGAGGACAAAAACCAATTAAACAAAAATATCTATCTACTATAAGAAAATGGAATCAAAAGCATTTACACATATAATCATCATACATAAAGACAAGAATGTGGGAAAAGGTGTAAAAAACTTTATTAAGTAGAAGGAAGAGTTACAACCAAAGAAGTCCACTCCCATGTGACTCATCTAGCTTGAGTTCCATCCTTCGTCACCACAAAAGCACAACACTCCAGTAGCATACCAATACTTGATTACAATCTCACACCTCAAACCAACAATATTTCCTTACAAATTCTCAAAGTCCAAACCCTGATCACTATGATGAATGCTCAATTTATAGGGAAATGGAGGTGGTTTTGTTATAAATTTGGCATTGAATGGCTTTCTAATTTGGCAGTTAGTTTCCATGGAGGAAGGGATGAGAGGATAGGAGGTTATTTGACTCATTCCTTATCCAATTTTGAGCTTATAGGAGAGCATAAGAGGCGAGAATCTTCTAGAATGGTCTAGAATGTAGGAATATTCCTAGAACCCTATGAAGCTTTCACTCAATCTCATTGAGCGCGGGTCCAAGTGGGCCTAGGTGCTCTATCGAGCAACCATGAATGGGTCTATGTTCTCTATAGTGCAGTTACACCTGACCGAGGCTACACTGGTCCCTCAAGAAGTTATTTTAGGGTGTCTTCAGGCCAGGAAACTCTATGGAATGATGGCATTCAATATGATGATGGCATTCAATATGATCAGAATGATGGGGGTGATATTCCTAGATAAACATGTAATAGTTTCCTCCTAAAGCATGAAGTTGAAAATGATAATGTTGAGTGATATGCTTTACGATGTGATGTGGAGGTTCTGAAGCAGATGGTAACCTGCATCAATAACAATAAATAATATCATGATATTTTGAATTTTTCATGAATCGCTAATGGAAGGCATATCCATGTTCAACATTTAAATTTTCATTACATGTACATAGATAGTTGTCTACAGATATAGACCCATGATGGGATGACCATCATTGTAGATCCATCATACAGATGATTTAGTACTCTCATAAAATTGCAGCCTGGATGGATGAAACTAGCTCTGAGGTCTCCTATATCATCTAATTGTTTGCTCAAGTACGATTCTAACCATGTGAATATGTGATCTGAGGTCAAACATGGGAAGACACCATCTGATTACTAGGCAATGGTGTAAGTCGTTAATAGACATGAGAGAAATCACCGATAATGATAATGACCCTCAAGGTCCTGAAGTATATTTTGAATGGTATGAATGGATGTTTGGATGTTGAACACTATACAAAGTCTTTCAGTCGAAGGCCAGTAATGTCAACCTATCGACGAAAGTGAGAAACTTTCCATTGATGTATACAATCCCCAATGTACTGAAAGGGTTTCTCTAAGTCAGCTTCTTGCATATTTTGCTGATGTCGACAAGAAGTGACTCATTGCAGGAGGACCTTGATGTATCCCACATCAATGACATGAAATGAGTGTAATAATTTTGGATATGGAATGTGACTAACTACATAAGGTTTAGGAAGGGTGGTCATGAAAATGAAGGCTTATGAGTATTGCAAAGGATGAAGTTAACTAAGTGACTTCTCTTGAACATGTCGGCGACACTAAATGAATTGGCAGTATTGACACACAACCAATGTAATGGATTGTATGATATACCATAGGTGTGATAACCATGAAGCAGATAACCCAACCCAGGTAGTCACAGAGATGAAGTGAAAGTGTCATGTTCAAGAGCGACCTGCTATCGTAAAGTGGTTTACCCCTTTCCCATTTTCCCAAATCATAGCTAACCAATACCTATTTATTTTATCAAGCTTGAGGAGGATAACATATGCTTGTCGTATAATTCCACCCTTTGGATAAATCCATCAATATGTGATGTTTTAACAAGTCTAGCGAAGGGGAACTTGGTCTTGTCATGATGGACAATTTTGTCACTAATTGATTACTTAACGAGTTTAACGACAATGATAACTCGAACCTTTTCATCTTTAGAGAGTTTGAAAAGGGACAAAAAGAAAAATCAACAAGTTCTTTTTCATAAATTTCTCTCTCAAGTTCGAAAAAGAATAAAATAATACATGAGAGACCCTATTGACCATGTTCGATCAATGTGTTAGCGCTTGGAATTCACCTAGGCTAAGATAGACAAACTCTCAAGGCTACATCAAACCATTTCACCTCGTAGCTAGCCCTACGAGGTATGAGAAGGCTCTCTCGGGTCAGATTCGGTAGATCTTTCAATATGATAAGCTGACCAATTAGGATAAAAGATATTAGGCTAGTAAATTGATAAGGGGGGTTGATTTAAAGATTTTTGGGTTTTTTGGTGGCAATTGGAGGGAGTGCAATTCAGGGTGTGGGGATTGAGCACAGTTTTTGCAGGGGGATCTTTGGGGCAAGGTAGGAGTGAGCGCTGATGCCTTAATCTGAGATGGATGATCAGGGATGATAGAGAAGGAGCTAAAAAGGGAAAACAACCATTTGAATCCTCTCTAGACAGTAGAAAACATAAATTTTGAACAAACTAAAAAGCTGAGCATGTCAAAGCATGAATTCAAACTTTACCACTTCATCTGTACAAATAGAAGCAAAAGAGAGATGTGGAATACATAAACAGACTTACAAGAACATGTAGAGAACACACCATCAACACAACAATCCACAAGAATCCACAA
>APFE030555043.1:255534-293933 GCA_000404065.3 Pinus taeda | reverse complement strand
ATTGATCACTGATGGAGGGCTTAAGACCGACACTAACATTGGCTCCAATGGGGATGGTAGCTCCTTGGAGGTGCCAAGAACCTTAGACCTCTGGGAGAGCAGACTAGTGCCTTCAACCATTGGGCGCTGGAGTCATTAACTCAAACTGAAATGCATGACTGAAAATTGACACAAACTAACTTAACAACAAGACTGAAAATTGACTCATAAAGGACTCATGACTCAACTAAAAACTGACTCGATACTTGAACACAACCAACAAACTGAAAATGATGCTCAAAGTGGAGCTTATTCATCACAACCTACTCTAACAGTTTCATTTATCACCTGATCAAGTGAAATGAAACAACCAATGCAGCCAAGTAAGCATCCCATCTGCTGTTGGAAATCTCTGCAAGTTCTCGCTTATGAATAACAAGAGAGAACTACTGAAAGGCAACTCCCATGACAACTTAGAAACAGATCCAATAAATGATACGAATGCTCTATCCACCTCCAAAAACACTGCATAAGGATCTGCATAAGGATCTTGAAATTCAAGCTCATTGAAACTTAGCTCATCCAATGGATTACTTCTTTTCTCCTCATACCATGAATGCAAAATTTGACCTGAGCCTTGTGACGAGACCTCTGCTGAAAATGACAAAGAAATCGGCTGTCGGATCAAATTCATATCAGCACATGTTTCAAGCTCACATGTTGTTAATGGAGAAAGACTTTGACTGCAAACCTCATCCAAAACATCAGCTATTGGATCATGAAAAACTTGAAAAGACTGCTGCAATCCCATTTCTATTGGTTCTATTGTGATTACATGATTGTCTACATGATGCTCATTTTTCACTGAATATGGACTATGCAAGTTTCCCTTCAAAAACTGAAATGATTCAAAACAAAAAGGTAGGGAACCTTCTTGTATCATTTGATCTAATATGTCAACTTCCATACCTTCATCTGCAACTTGACAACCAATGGCATTTGGGGGTTGCAAATCTGAACATGAGAAGTCTTGAACAAAATTTTCATTGCTCTCAAGATGGTCTAAATCAAGACTTGTTGACAACTGATTTCTGATTGCATGGAAGTTGTCTCTAATGAACTGACATAAATAAAAACAAAAAGGTAAAGATCCTTCATTTACTTCAAAATTTGCTGCACTTTCCTCATCAATGTCACAACTGATATGTGATGGCTGAACATTGTATTGAAGCTGCTGAAAATGAACTTTTTCCTCCCACAAACTAGCTGCTTGTTCGTTTGTAAGATTAGCTTCTTTTTGGAGAACATAATCATCATCATACTAATCAAACCGAGGCAAATCATCATCAAACATACACATCATATCAACAGCTCTCTCTTCTTCACAATGATCTATAAAACAATCATTATCAGATCTATGACAAATAGGATAAGAAACCAAATGTTTTGGAGCAGCAACTTGTTCTTCTTCAATCAGTGAGCCATGAGCTAGAACATAATCATCATTACTTGCGTTGATCTTGTCCATCATCTTTTCCACTGCACTTACCAAAATGTCAAGTTTCACCTCTAGAGATGTTGATTCGGCCGGATCTATGCTTTTCATCTCTTCTTCCTTCATCCTTGCCTTTCGGATCAGCAGATGCGCCTCTACATTCATTGCACTGTTTTGCATCTCATGAAGCGTTGCAATGTCCCTTTCTCTCAGCTGAAACTCCATCTCTGGATCAAAGGCACCAGGATAGTGCAAGAGAGCTGATCTAGGAGTAGGCCTTATATCAGCTGGGATTGAATAATAAACTTGATTAAATCTGGCTGAACACTGTTGTACTGTCTCCCCTGGCAATCTTTTCAGATGGTTATACTCTTCAACAATCAAGAAAAGGTTCTGCCCGATCATCCACCTGTCGAGAAAAACTTTGACGAACTGCTTGAAATCTGAGATGCTCGCATCAGGCAGGGCTTTGAACCAACTCTTCACTTTGGCTTGCAAAGAAAGAGAAAAAAGCCTTATACTAACATCTTCATCATCAACTTCAAAAAGGTCTAGAAAAGCCTCAAAATTCTGGACATGTTGCTCAGCGTTGACATTCTTAATTCACCATCAAACATCGGCAATATAGATCATAATTTTTGGGGAAAGCATGAAGAACAGAAGGTAAAGACAAGAGGTTTATACCGGATCTGGAATTTACAAGGTATATGGTATGACAAGCAGTATAGAATCAGACTTGGTCGCTTGAGATTCATCACAAAATTCGGAAAAAGGATCTTGATCAAGCTCAAAAGCATGCAAATCTTTGGTATTCACAATCTTCAAAGGGAAAGAATCAACGGCAGGCCAAGGATCTTTTCTCAAATACAATATGCTTTAAGCCTTCTTGACACTCTTGGGAAAAGAGAAGAAATAATTTATGACAAGGAACAAAATGTCTTGGATGAAATTCCAACTAGAGTACCTGATATGTCCATGTTGTCCTTTCATGTTTCTGCTGGTCGGGATCATCCTCCAGTGGAGTCTTTGGATCTGATCTCGAAACTGATTTGGATTCGCCAAGTGAATTATTTCAGCCTTTCAAGTGTCTGATCGTTGTTCACCATCAAAAATCAGATCTGAACTTGATACATGTACTGGGGTAAACCGCAAATGAAGTGTTGTCTTCACAAGCTCACGGAGATCAACTGAAGCAACGTTTATCTACTAACGCTGATGTAAAACAAGAGCGTGTTCGAAGGCTACCTGGCGTATCTTCAGACTCCGTCTAAGACTTATGAAACACACACATCAATGAGCAAATGACAAATTTGTTCTCCCCAGTATGGTCGCCAATATGTTAGCGCTTAGAATTCACCTAGGCTGAGATAGACAAACTCTCAAGGCTACATCAAACCATTTCACCTCGTAGCTAGCCATACAAGGTATGAGAAGGCTCTCTCAGGACAGATTCGTTAGATCTTTCAATATGATAAGCTAACCAATTAGGAATAAAGATTTTAGGCTAGTAAATTGATAAGGGGGGTTGATTTAAAGATTTTTTTGGTTTTTTGGTGGCAATTGGAGAGAATGCATTTCAGGGTGCGAGGATTGAGCACAGTTTTTGCAGGGGGAACTTTGGGCCAAGGTAGGAGTAAGCGCTAATGCCTTAATCTGAGATGGATGATCAGGGATGATAGAGAAGGAGCTAAAGAGGGCAAACAACCATTTGAATCCTCTCTAGATAGCAGAAAACATAAATTTTGAACAAACTAAAAAGCTGAGCATGTCAAAGCATGTATTCAAACTTTACCACTTCATCTGTCCAAATAGAAGCAAAAGAGAGATGTAGAATACATAAACAAACTTACAAGAACATGTAGAGAACACACCATCAACACTACAATCCACAAGAATCCACAAGGATGTCTGCAAAACCCTGGCCTTCTTCCTCTTGAAATTGCCAAGATAGATGTACAATATACAATGAAACTTTCTCCCACAAGAGTCCAACCTTCCAACCTCTTAAAATGACTAAGAAAAAACATAATATAGGCAAGCTAACCTCTTCTCTTGCCTCTAGGGGTCGATCTCATCCTTCTAGGAGCAGTTTGAACTAATTCCAAACTAAGCACTAGATAATAGGCAGCTCAACAACTTGCCTCTATTACTTAGCTAACTGATTCATGCATTAATTTTTCACTTTTTACATCAAGGAAGCTTATAGAAGAGTAAAGAGAGGTAAAATCTATCAAAGTGCCATGAAAATATTACATTTATCCATCATCTACAAGTAAAAATAATCAACCATAGTCAAAACAGTGTTTTTTGACCAAAAATGTCAATTTTGGCAAAGTTAGCTCTCACATCCGCGCCCCCTAGCTCTCACGTCCGTGCACCTTTGCAGCAACATTTGAGTGGGTTCCACTGGTCCAAATCAGGTACAAGATGGCTCATTGGAAAGCTTGGTCTGTCTACTTTCCATCCCAAGTGGAATTTCTGAATTTGGAGTTGTTTTTCTCCCTCAAAATCCATTTCTCCCAAGGTCACTTTCTGCAACTCAAAAAGTGGGCAGAAAGTCATTTTTTTTAATGTATTTTGAGCTTTTGGAGGCTCAAATCTCAAAATCCAGCTTCTCCCAATTATTGGTAATTTTTATATTTGCATGCCCTTTCCAAAAATGCCAAGTTTTCAAAATTCCGAGCAGTCCTTCAAAACAGCCGTGCTTGGAACGCGGCGCTTGAAATGGCCAAAACCTGTAAATTGCACAAAAAATTCACAAATGAAAAAATTTTCTCCAAATTTCTTGAAATTTCGGTTGGGAGTCCCCAATCAAGTACCATGCTCAGCCAAAGAGTCTTTGGCCAAAATTTGGAGTGGATCGGGCGTTTTCTTTCATTTTTGTGTTTTGGTCTTGTCATGATGGACAATTTTGTCACTAATTGATGACTTAACGAGTTTAACGACAATGACAACTCGAACCTTTTCATGTTTAGAGAGTTTGAAAAGGGACAAAAAGAAAAATCAACAAGTTCTTTTTCATAAATTTCTCTCTCAAGTTCGAAAAAGAATAAAATAATACATGAGAGACCCTATTGACCATGTTCGATCAATGTATTCATTTTTCGTAAATAATCGATCTCAATCCAGAAAAGGGTTAAACTTATACCGAGAAGATGTTGTTTCCAATCCATTAATGAGATGAAAAGGACAAACGCTCAGAAATATTTTCATAATTCGAGAGTCTGAAAAGAGCTTAAATATGACTCTAATGGGGTTCCTTTTTTGATGTTTTATAGAGCTCAAAAAAGAGATAAAAGTATGCTATGTGGTAAAAATAAAATTCACGATCGTGCACATCAAATTCAGTGTATCAGCCATCAATATGTTCAAAGAAACACAAAATAGATCAAATATACCTATTTCATTGGTAAAAATAGGTAAATACTACATTTTATTCATTTAATGATCATTAAATAAACATTAAAAATAAAATAAAAATTACCATTGCATTTTCACTATTTGATATTTACCATTTAGTTTGTGCTCTGAACTAGTTTTTTACCTCAAACTTCAGCAGTTGATTGCGAGAGACTCTGTGGATCATTTCTCATCCTGTCTGGACTAGGTAGAAGATCTACCCCTTCTGTTTCATTTCATGTCATTATTTTGTAGTTTGAGGCAAATGTTTTAGGTTTCTAGGGCCCCTGGGGTTATTACATTTTTTGCTAAGATTAGCACAGGATTCGACATTAAAAATTGTGTAGAAGAGCACCCAAACAGAAGGGTACATGCTCTGGAGTGCCCTGTCTGCTTTCCTAGGCTGTGCTGGGCAAGTTTCGCAAATTTGTTTCACTTGTTTGGCCCAAAATTTCTCTACTTTTTTTTCATGAAATGGATCCTAACTAAGCTTATCATTTGATTTTAGGCTTTGATCAAATCATAGTGTCTATTACTTGGTGAGAGAGAGGATGAGGAACAGAACATGGTTTCCCTAAATGATCCAGGTAATGTTGAGGCCCTTAGAAACTGTGGGTTGCTCAAATACTTTACATTGTCTAGGATTGTTACCGGGAATAGTGTCCACTCGGAGCTACTATTCCCACTAAGACTGGTAGCTATCTTAGAAACAAACAAGTAAAGTCTACTTTTGCTTTCCTTTATGAAAATAGATAATAGTGGAACAAAGGACACCAACCTTAGTCTTGCGCTTGGTTCCCTTGTTTGATTCCTCTCCTTCCTGATAGGTCTTTGCCACTTCTTCTTCGTCTGCCCAGCTTCAAAGAGCACCTGTGGAATCAGAGCAACATACTACTATCGAAGAACAGAGATCTATATTCATAAATAACACAGGACCAGATATGTGTTAACCATAGAAATGCATATATAATCAAACATACAAGAATATGGAGGAAAACTTGAATATCTTTATTAAGATCAAGAATAGTTAGAGGATTACAACCATATGTTCTGACCTAGCATCATCCTCTAGCAAGAAAGCCCTTCTTCATCTCAAGTAAAGATTAGATCACCCAACACTATGAAGTTACACATGAAAACCAACAACACTTCTCTACAAGATACAAGATTCCAGCTTGTGGATCTCTGTGATGAGGGATCCATATATAGATGATTGTAGGGGGGTGAGTCATCTTCTCGGGTTTTGATTAGTGTCCTCTCTCTGACAGTTCTTGATTCCACTTGGAGACTGATGATCTCTTACTCATCCTTAGTCGAACACAAAGAGGCAAGTGTTAGAGGAGAAGCTTCTAGAAGATTCCATGATCTTCCACCTCGAAAATCGTCCCTGCCATTTGTCCATTCCCGACCATAACACCCTACAGAGGGGCCATTCAGTATGCATCACACCCTCTACACTGGGTATTCAGTATGGTCCAGTTTTGACCATTTCTGAGTAGTTTTTAGTGGAGAACTTCTGGGAGATGATCTAATTAGCTGACCTTGTTCCTTTAGGCAGTGAAGCAACACTTTTAGGGACTTAAGAGCCCTCAGTTTATGGACATTTATGATTGGGGTTGTAGTGCCTAGAAATGTCTATAACAGTTGCCCCTTAAAGCATGAGGTCGTTAATCTTTTGATGTCAGGTGAAATGCTTTACCTTGAGGATCCGAAGTTTTTTGGAGCTGGGAGGCGACCTGTAATAACATACAATACAATACATTACCTTGAAAACATTGTTTCATGATCTAGCTAAGGTGGGCATTCCCATGCTCAGCTTTATAAATTCATTTTCATGTACATAGGACAGACAATCATCTATGTGGCAGACTGATGATTCGGACTCATCATCCTTCCATTTGGATGATCATTTGTTCGGAAATGATGTACATTTGATGTCTTTATATTCCTGAGTATATTGCAACCCGGATGGATGAAACTAGATCCGGGGTCTTCAAACTCGTTCAATATTCACTCAGAGTACAAGTCGACCCATGTGAAAAATGTTCTAGAGTCAAACGTGGAAAGACATCGCCTGATTACAGCCAATGATGTAAGCTATTAATAGGCACGAGAGGAATCACCAATAATGACAATGACCCTCAAGGTACTACAGGACAATTCGCGTGGTGTGAAAAAGGACTTGGCGTCGAACACCATGCAAAATCTCTCAGTCGAAGGCCATTAATGTAAACCTGTCACCGAAAGTGAGAAACTTGCCATTGAGGCATGCAAGCCTCAAAGTAGTGAAAGGGTTGTTCCAAGGTAAACTTCTTGGATAATGAGCTGATGTCGATAAGAAGTGACCCATTGTTGGAAGGCCTTAATGAATCCCACATCTATGACATGAAATGAAGCAAATTATTTTGGAGGTGAAAACGATTTGATGATACAGTGTTGAGGGTGGCGGTCATGAAAAGAATGGAGAGTGAATGTATTTCAGTGGGTGAGACACAGGTGAATTATCTGAATAACTTCTCTTGAACATATCGGCAACACTGACGATGGATTGGAAGTGTTAACCCCAAATATGGATGGTGTGATGGACCAATGGTGATATGACCAGTGAATGGAACAACCCAACCCGGCTCGGATGCAGAAGGAAAGTGTCATGTTCAAGAGCGACTTGCTACCAATAAAGTTTTTCAAGTTTCTTCCCAATTTTCCCCAGTCATTGCTGACCAGTACCTCTTTATTTTTGTCAAGCTTGAGAAGGATAACATATGCTTGTTCTATAATCTCCCCTTCGGGTGAACCTGTTGCTATATTTTAGTGAGCCTAGTGATAGTAAAACTCGTTCTTGTCCATTTGGACGAGTTTGTCGCTATTCGGTTTTAACGAGTTGAACGACAAATATAATTCAGTCATTTTAAATTTTAGAGAGTCTAAAAGGGATGAAAAGGAGACTCCAAAGATTCTTTTTCATCATATAATACCTTAAGTCCAAAAAATCATAAAATAATATGAAAGGGATGAATTTTCGATAGTTTTAACGAGCCGAACAAGACAAGCACTAGATCTTTTTGTGTAATAATCCCTTAAGTCCAAAAAGATTAAAATTTAGAGGAGGTATAGAACTTCCGATGACTTTAATGAGCTGGAGAGGCTAATTGCTTGGAAATATTTTCATATTTTACGACTAAGTTGAAAAGAGCTTAAAGGAGACTCGTTTTTCGAGGAATGAGTGATGATTTTGGGTAGCAGCTGATTCCAGGTAAGGTTTGGAATTTTCCAATCATGGCAGTGTCACAACGATGGCTAATAGAATCACTCTTCATAGATGTTCCTCGAAAGGGTAAACAATCAAATGGAGGTGAAGATCGTCTAAAAACAAAGTGGAGGTGATGATGAGAACACGACCAAGGCTCAAGAGCTAACGATAAGGCATTTACAATGGTTGTGTACCAGTTCATTTTTAATGAGCTTAAACTTTGGGGGAAACATTTGTTCATTAATTATGTTTATTTTTTAATGAGCTTGACTTTTGCGTTAAAATTGCTCGTGGCCAGTTTATTTTTAAACAAGCTTGAACCCTGCGGTAACACTGCTTGCCAGTCGTATAATAAGGATGTCTCATCTAAGATGCCATTTTTTATGGGGCTTGCACCTTTTGTAAGCTTTGCCCTGGATCCTTTCTTTATGCAAGCTAGGAAACGACCAGCCTTATGAGTTTAAAGGGTTAGAAGACCTACAAATTTAAAAAGTAAATGGTCGCTCTTCGCTTGCATGCGGAAAGGTTTGCATGCCCCCAAGTATAGCAAAAAATTCTCAGGTTACCATGAAAGTTCCATCTGCGTTGCGGACAAAATGCTTCCTTGGATATGTCTACTGAAATAGACAAAGGTGAGTGGCACAGATGCCTCCATTCACATAACTTTAACAAAGGTATCTTATTGCAGCCTAGTCCCATTTTCCTGTGAGGATGGGTGTTTCAAACTACTCATATATCCTCCGCGGAAACCTACTCTATACCCAAGGTTTTCTTGCCAACATAGACCAGGGTGCATGCCCCCTGAGTTTCTGTCACATCCTCCTGAATCACTCGCGCTCATTAGGTGGATGGACTAGAGATCGATGAGACATTCCTTGCATGAAAAGACCATTTAGGGATGGAATTTGACTATTTGCGATGTGTGAACCGGGGAATGACATTTGGTCTACGAGCTTGACCATTCTCCCTTGGTGAAGAAAACACATTACTCTAAAGAGTGAGGAGACGGCGGCTCCCATGCAATAAATATAGTCACGTCCAAGGAGTAGATTATAATCTAGGGGTCCTTGGACAACCATCACATTCATGTGAATGGTTTTCATTCTCAAAGTAATTGGCACATTTGGAAGGATCCCTAATGGTCGACTAGTTCCTTTGTCAAAGCCTGTCAAATTTCTCATTTCAGGCAAAAGCGATGGTGAACCAAGTTCTTTCCAAGCAGTCGAGGAAAGGATACTCACAGAAGCCCCTTCATCTATGATGGTACCAGCGATGACCATTCTGTAACCTTGTACAATGATTCAGAATGGTGCACTAGCTGGTAAACGGGGTGTGCCTAGTAGATTCTTGTCGAAGGAAACGACTAGGGTGCTTGGAGGTGGGACCAAATAGACGGCCAGATATGACTCTGATGAACTTCCTTCTTGTGATAAAGGAACGGGTAGACTGCCCCCAAGTTCATTAGAGTCTATGTGTATGAAAAGAATTTGAATGGTGTCGTTCTCTTTCTCTTCAGTGACGGTATCATTTGAAGATGAACATTCTGAAGGCAAGACCGGGTCAACTGCCACATTGATCTTTTGACTTTCATCTAGTATGGATTCAGAGGGTTCATTTTCAATGATATACGTTTCAACTCACCACAATGGCGTGCTAGCCGGATTTTCAACCAGTGCTGGACTTGGCAAGAGTTTTTTATATCCAAGAGGGAGCCGTCGCGGTGAAGCAAGACGGTCATCCAAAACTCTTTTAGCTCTGTCTAGGAAGGGACAATGGTGGACTGCATGATCGTCTTCACACAATTTGCAAGGAAATTTGTGATTCCTATTCTGTTCAGATACTTCACTTTCACTGGTTGATGGTGTGCTTTCAACATGATCATCAGAGGTTGACGACACCAGATTGTGCAAACAAGGAGACCAGTCCCTTAAGATCCGGGGGATGCAAGGAAAATCTCAATGATAGTGGTCTCCGTTGCAAATGACACATGGAGATTTAGGTTTAGACGGTGCGGTGTGAGGATTTTCGCTAGACAATGCCTAGTTGCCCCCTTTCGATTTTGGTTCCTTCTTCTTCTTTTCCTTTTTCTCTTTCGGCTTCTTCTTCTTATCAGTTACTTGATCTTGAACTTTACCAGATTTATCAAGCGAAGAGGAAGGAGGGGAGGGAGAAACAGATGAAGTAGAAGGGTGGGGGCAACTCTAGTATCATCTAGTTGTTGACTTGACTGTTTTGGAATTACAGTATTCTGAACGAGAGAGGTAGAGAAGAGCCATATGGGCAAACCAATCGTCAACCTTGGAAGTGACAATGTGGCCATATGGGGTGAACCAACATCTCCCCAAGAGGAGAAAGGACTAGGATTTCCTCCAAGGGGAAATCCTTGGTTGGTAGACTCCATTTTGCTCAACCTAAAGACCAACGAGGGAATTTGTGATGTTATTCCGATTAATATAAATTTTAGACGCTTTGTCACAACTCGTTTTTTTAATTTTTAAGAGTCAAGAAAAAACAAAAGATGACTCTAGTCGCCTTCGATTTTTAATGAGCCTAAAGTGACAAGTGCTCATATGGAGCTTTTCATTTAAGGAGTCTGAAAAGGGGGAAAAATAGACTTCTCTGGAAATCTAGGCAAAGGGGATTACCAATCCAATCGAAAAACTGCATAATACTTTTTATGGTAGGGCAGTCAATCTTCCCGAATGCTGTGTTCAGTGCATTGCAATCGATAGGGTGGTAGACACGACTTCTTAAGGATAAAGGATGCAACCTATTGTGGTCTCCAAATATATACGAGACGATACATGGGAGCACAAGTTCGTACTGTCACTCGTCGTCTGAGAGTGGAGGAATTACCCAACCAACAATGAAAACAATAGTTACGAGGTTTTACGAAGCCGAAATATGTCTCTAGCCTAGACCTCTAGATGTTGTGCGTTAGGTTCCAAAGTGTTGTTAGATTCATTAAATTTATTTTAATTTGCTCTTTTTAAAAAAATTTACCTTTTAGGTTCACTGCATAATGTGTATACAATTCCTAAAATGTAGTCTAAGATGATAAACAACTATTTAATCTTCTTTTGGCAATGAAAATCCTAGCTACTAAGGAAAGAAAGTTGAGAGTCTTTCAATAAAGAGCACAGAGCACACACTTAATGCACTGTCCCAGATCAAACCAAGCAGTCTAAATGAAAATGCACATGCATGTATTTGTTTTCAACCTTATTAATGTATGAATGATGATAAGAAATCTAAGTGAAAATATGAATTATTTTCAAAGCGACAATACTGAACAAATTTCTTTTCAAAATGAAGTGAAGGTAAGGGAGACACTTCGCGATTTTGAAATGAAAATTGCTTTTCGACACTTTAAAAACTACTAATTCAAATCATATACAAGAGTAACGGTATAATCGAATATCAAGAACAATGGGATTGTCTTCTATGATTGAAAACAATAGTTACGACACTTTCAGATTAAGAAACGACAGTTCGACTATGCTACTTCTTTGCAAAAGAGAACTGAAAATGGTGCACAATACATAAAAACACTTACAGTTCTTTGCACAATAGAGGTGGAATGATGTAGGAGAAGGGGATTTTCATAGAGATATATTGACCACAGATAGAAAAAATCCTAAATAGAAGTGAAAATAGTGAGGAAAAACTAATGTTTGAAGGTAAAGTTAACCTTCCCTCACCATAACGCCTGTCACATAGGGAATTCAGTATGTAGAGCAACTACTACACACGGGAAGTGCGATACATATAGACTGCCTTGAAGGTAGGGTGCGATGGTACCAGTGCGAGACTTTTAACGATTTTTTTCTCACAATTTGAAATTCAGTTCAGGGATTTAGGCTGAGTCAGTGATGTTCAGTAAATGTAAATCAAAGGGGTTGATTTAATGGGGTTACTCGAGCCGCCACTTAGGGCAATTAGAATGTTTGCAGATCGATTGTTTAATTCATAAAAAAACCTGGAGATAGACTGAAGCAGCATTCATCTAATTTGCATTGGTATAACAAATGAAATTCGAAGGCTAGCTGGCTTGACTTCAGGCTCTGTCTGTAAGTTTATAAAATAAACAAAGATAAACTAACAAACAATCTATTCGCTCCCCAGTGGAGTCGCCATTTTGTTATCAGGAATAGTGTCCACTTGCAGCTGCTATTCCCACTAAGACTGGTAGCTATCTTAGAAACAAACAAGTAAAGTCTACTTTCACTTTCCTTTGTGAAAATAGATAAGAGTGGAACAAAGGACACCAACCTTAGTCTTGCACTTGGTTCCCTTGTTTGATTCCTCTCCTTCCTGATAGGTCTTTGCCACTTCTTCTTCATCTTCCCAGCTTCAAAGAGCATCTGTGGAATTAAAGCAACATACTACTAGCGAAGAACAAAGATCTATATTCATAAATAACACAGGACCAGATATGTGTTAACCATACAAATGCATATATAATCAAACATACAAGAATATGGAGGAAAACTTGAATAGCTTTATTAAGATCAAGAATAGCAAGAGGATTACAACCATATGTTCTGACCCAGTATCATCCTCCAGCAAGAAAGCCCTTCTTCACCTCAAGTAAAGCTTAGATCACCCAACACTATGAAGTTACACTAGAAAACCAACAGCACTTCTCTACAAGATACAAGATTCCAGCCTGTGGATCTCTGTGATGAGGGATCCATATATAGATGATTGTAGGGCGTGAGTCATCTTTTGGGGTTTTGATTAGTGTCCCCTCTCTGATAGTTCTTGATTCCACTTGGAGACTGATGATCTCTTACTCATCATTTATCGAAAACATAGAGGCAAGTGTTAGAGGGGAAGCTTCTAGAAGATTCCATGATCTTCCACCTCGCAAATTGTCCTTGCCATTTGTCCATTCCCGACCATCATACCCTACAGAGGGGCCATTCAGTACGCATCGTACCCTCTACACTCGCTATGCATTATGGTCTAGTTTTGACCATTTATGAGCAATTTTTAGTGGAGAACGTCTGGGATATGATGTAATCAGCTGACCTTGTTCCTTTAGGTAGTGAAGCAACACTTTTAGGGACTTAGGAGCCCTCAGTTTATGGAAATTTATGAATGGGGTTGTAGTGCCCAAAAATTTCTATAACAGGGATGAGGCAACAATTAGAACTATTGTAGTTCTTAGTTCATGCATGGGATCCAATAGATTAGGCTTTTCACATAAGGGACAAAGTGGTTCCTATTATGATCAATGATGTTTACTTTGTTACCAAGTTGTCGAGACATGGTGCCCCCATTTCTCTTTCAGGATTTTCCCATGGGGTGAATTGGTGAGGGACTATATTCGATAGTTTTGTTGGCTAGGTACACATTCTAGCAAGGATGGGAAAATAAACGTAAGGTATGTGTATGATTTTCCTTTTAGAAGAATCCTTATCACTATCATAAAGTTGGTAGGTAGTGTGACACTTCATCTCGCAAACAGATCATATATGCAGTATGCGCTTGAGTGTCTTGAGCCAACTGTATTAAACTGGTGTGAGGCCATACTTTCTTCAATGAAAGAGCAGTTGAAAAAGGTAAAGAGTGGTAAGTCAAATAATTTTAGCTATGTATTGCTCTCAATTTCTTTTACCTTAGAGAGAACTCCATTGATGAAACTTCAGCATGTAACACTAGGTGTAGCTGGTCCTATAGATCCACAGGTGCAGAGATGGGTCAAATTGATGGCTAGACATGTTGCTCTATCATCAGTCACATTTTCTACTACATTATTTAGTTTGCTCGATGGAAAACACATTTTGATCGAGGAGCATTCATACGCAATGATGGACTTTTGTGGAGATCCAGATTTGAGTTTACTAGTGGGTGCTCAATGGGGTGCTATAGGTAAATTGTTTTTGACCAAATGTTTTTTATTTATAAGTTTATACATGTTCTTTTGATTTTGATGTTTCCAAGACTAAACTAAAATCATTCTCATGCATACATATGTTGGTATTGTTCGACCTATGGGACATCAACAAGAGGCAGGTGGACAAGCGTGGAGAAATGTCAGGAGAGAAGTTCTCCAGGATTTAGATTTGACCAAGACATTGGTAGAGTTGTAGGATCATGTAGACGGGTTAACCTTCATTATTCTAGATATTTGGATTCAGGAGTTACCTATGAAGCTACAATGCCATACTATTGGTGTTCCTAGTTGTTGGATGAGGCTATTGTGCATGATAGCTTAGGCTGTGACATGTTATCATGATCATCAATAGGTCTACTTAGGATGATGTTTGTACGCATTTTGAGTTTTTAGGCCAGATTACCAAACATGCCTTGGACACAAATTTTGTAAAAAAATTTAAAACATCTATCTATTTTTACCTTCCGAGTTTTTATATATGGTTATGTGCAATCCTGTTTAACTAAGGATGTGAATTGAAAATTTACTTTTACATGTGTCGCAAATGTCTATTTAATACATAGTTCACTACTGAATCAGTTAATGTGTTAAAGTTTATGGAAATATGTTAATATCAAATGTACTCAAAATGTCTTTCCAAAATAAAAACTATAAGGGGCATATGAAGATTTGTTGGATTTCGGACGGTATAAACATTTGTTAGTTGCAGTATGACGAGTTGTGAGTGTAGCCTAATAATGATTTGGTGAATGCCAAGTGAAATGGCATCAAAGAGAAGTTTGATTGATGTGTTATACTCATCGATATTGTTTGTATAACAACCGATAAAAATCCCTTGAAAACTCACTAACTTGCCACTTGGAGCAAAAATGGCCCATGCTATAGAATATAGGCTCTACGTACTATGACTAACACCATCGGCGTAACCAAGAAATGGTCCCAAATCTTCCGACATCTACAAAAAATTCAAAGTGGATTACTAAACACATAAAAACTCTAAAAGACACATAGACACACACATGTGCAATTCAAGCATATATATAATGATTTTACTACACTCAATTAAGCATACTAACATTTGATGTACAATCCGTTTTGTCGCTGCGATAATGGAATTCCATCATAATCCACCAACTCATAGGCACCTTGTACCAAAACATGCTTGACAATGTAAGGGCCCATCCATAGTGCTTCAATTTTTCCTACTCCTATTTGATAAATTTCCTGATGATAAAGCAAGACCTTGCCTCCTTCTTAGAAAATGTGAGGTTTGACATTTTGGTCCTCTCTTATGTGGTTCATTAGCCGATGCAGCTTCACGATGGGTTTCATCCAGATTGATGAGTTCTAAGAAATGCGCTTCTTCATCATAATTGTCAGGTAATAGGTCAATTGCAAGTTTAAGAGATGAAATTTCACATTCTATTAGAAAGATTACCTCCAGACCATACACCAATTGAAAGGGTGTGAATCCAATTGAATTCATTACCAAGGTTCGATATGCCCCCAAAGCAGAATATAGGATTAAATTCTAGTTTCTTTTATGAACCCCTATCATTCTTTGAAGCATTAACTTAAGGACTTCGTTGATGGCATGAACTTATCCATTAGCTTGCAGATAATAAGGAGTAGAACTATCGTGTGAAAGTCTTAACTTGGCATTTAACTCAGTCAGCACGTGATTGTGAAAAATAAGACCCATGATCTGTAACTATAGCCTACGGTAAAGCAAACTAGGCAACCACATGGTTGAAAAATAAAAGTGCAGTTGTCTCGCCGCTATTGTTTAATGTAGGCATCGCCTCAGCCCATTTTTTGAAATAGTCAATGGTCACTATAATGTACCCATGCCCCTCGGCCGAGTGAGGATTACATGTCATGAAGTTAATGCCACATTTGGAAAATGGTCCAACAACGATGATATGATGCTCGATATAGGAGGTAATCTAGCTTTACGATCATACATTTGGCATGCACGGCAGCTTCTGATAGCAATAATGAAATATTTGAATATGGTAGGCCAGAAGTAACTAGCACTGAGAATCCTCTATGAAGTAGCATAACGAGTTAAGTTTCCACCACAAGCACTTGAATGGAAATCTTTCAAAACTTTCTCATCTTCCTCATGTGTGAGGCACCTTCGCAAATTTGTATTGATACCATGATGATAAAAAGTGTTGCCAGTGATCAATTCATCTTTAGCTTGGTATCAGATACGTCATTATTACGAGTGAGAGGTATTAGGTTGAAATTTTTGGCCTTGAGATAAATAATTATGTCTCCATACCACAGGTTAGATGATGAAATCAGGAACAATGACTCATCCAGAATTGATAGTTCTAATGTTGAATCAATGGTATTCAAGGGAAGGTCACAAAGAAGCTCAGTAAAAACTAGAGATTTCTTTGATTTGGATTTCATGAATTCCAAATCAAATTCCTACACAATGATGATCCATTTTGAGTATTTTCCCCTTAGCAATTGACGTGACAAAATATATGTCATAGGATTTCAATTCGAAATGATAGTGTTATCTCGGAGTAGGATATAGTGGTGAAAGCTTTGTACAGCTTGAACAACAACCAAAGCTAGCTTTTTGATGTAAGAGTACTTAACCTATGTATCATTGAGATTATGACTTAAATAATATGTCAGATGTTCAATCCCATCTTCTTCTTCGAAAAAACATCATTGCAATGGTTGTATCAGTAGCGATGAGATAAAGGAAGTAGTCGTTTTGATCATTCGGGGAATACATTAATGATGCTCTAATCAAGGTACCTTTAAGAGCATCAAAGGAATCTTGCACAACCTGATCCAAATGGAAGGGTATCCCCTTTTTAAATATAGGAGTAAATTCTTTAGCCATTTTAGCATAATTGTGAATGAAACTTCTCGAAAAGTTAGCCTTCCCTTAGAGTCTATATAACTATAGTAGATTTGAAGGTGGGGGCAATTCAAGAATTTCCTGAACCCTAAGAGGGTCGAGTAAAATTCCTTCCTTAGACACTACGAAACTAGGAAAATGACGGGAACCAACACAAAACACACATTTGTGTGGATTGAATCATATTTTGTAGGGTTGGCATGTAAAATATAGCTCTCAAATGTTGTGGGTGATCAGTCCGCTTTCATGAATGAGTAAGTAAATAATAAAGGTATGGTTGAACAATATGTTTGATTTCATGGAAGGCATAATTCATCGCCCTCTGAAAATTTTCCCCTGTGTTGTTCAAACCAAAAGGGAGTTTCCTATAAGTGAATGTGCCCCATGGAAAAATAAAAACAGTTTTAGATTGGTCCTCTAGGCAGATATTGATCTCATTATAGTCGAAAAAGCCATCCATAAATGAAAATATTTCACATCCAGCACATTTGTCAATAATCTGGTCAATAAAGGGAGAGGGATAATTTTATTTTGGACAAGCCCAATTAACATCCCTATAATAAATGCACAATCATATTCTCCATTATTTCTTGATGACATGAACAATATTGGAAACCCAATCACTAAGAGGAACAAGGTATATGAAACCAGCATGCAAAATTTTTCAAACTTATGTTTTAATGGCAATAGCATTCTTTGGATGAATAGGATAGAGGCATTGTCACACTAGTTTGACATCAGGATACATTTTGATTTCATGTTCAACTATACTAGAGTCAATTCCTGGCATCTCCTCATATGACCATGCGAATATATCTCGGAATTCACGAAAGAGAGAAAGGTAAATATCAAGTTCTGATGGAGAACAAGATTTTCCAACATGAATGTTTTCTACAACTTTAGGTTTGTTCAAAATATTGATATAAATAGTTTCTTCGATATTTGATAAGTTTCGCTCAAAATCTACTGTATCTATAAAAACAATGTTCGAAAGAAACTAAACAAATCAAGCATGATTAAGTTCATTTGAAAATATTCTATGTGATTTGGAAGATGGGAGTGATAACGATAATCTTCCCATGGTTTTTCTTCCATCATCATTGATTGGATGATTCCTTCATCAGTAGAAAATATACATGAAAAAGGATGAAAAGAAGTACCATATTCTAATTAACGATCTACCCATAAAATTGGCAAAGATGGATTTGGGCTTTCCACGCAAGCCAAAAAGATTAATTTCTATGAAAGCTCAATGGGGCTTAGTGGAATGATTTCATTACTACTATCAGCTTCAAAACTATTGGTAATTTTCCTTAAATAAGATGAAGTGGAAGATATCATGTCGCAAGTCTCAACTTTTTCCACTTCCACCATGTTTGACAATGACGGTAGTGAAAAATTACCCATTAGGGAAGAATCCTTGAGAATACCTACAACAATGTTCTTAAGAGATAGCAAGGGTCTATGAACTAACGAAATGCTTCCAGTAACCTATGAACTAGAGGTGAAGAAGGCGGGTTGATCGATAACTGTGATTCCACCTTTATGAGGGAATGAAATCATACGAAAGTATGTCGAAACCACAGTGGCCATAGCATATACCCACAATATTCCTAGCAAAATGTTATAGTCAACAAGTCCATCAATGACCTCAACTTCAACAGTTATTGTTTTACCCTAGTTCAATTTGTAGATTACTCAAGATTCCACAAGGTGTATATGTGTGATCGTCAAAAGATTTTAACGTTGTAGGTGATCGTGACAAAGGTGGTGAGCCAAGTGTTTTCCATCAATTCATTGACATAATACAAATAGATGCCCATTTGTCAATAATGGTTCAGTGAATAAGTTTATTCAAGGTGTTAACTTGAACCAGGAATGCTAATTTTTCTAGTAACTTTGGCATATAACCCGCATGGTTGAAAACCACAAGATTGGAATCCGTTGGATCAATTCCACCAATTGCTGACAACAAATCCTGCTTCTGGGAGGGACAATTTTGAAGCAGCTCAATTGTCGACATAGCAGAAGGTGACTAAGCCAAATCTTCTACTATGTTATAGTTCTGTGTTGCTCGAGATCGAGGGTTAAACGTTGATTTATGTACAACTACCTTAGGTGGTTTTATTGTTAACTCTAGTGCAATAGGCAATGGAATAGGATCAGATGAAGTCAAAGTCGAAGGATTAGGTTGATCACTAGCCTGGTTATTCGATGGTGATGGTTGATTTCCATAATCTTTACTTTGTGTTGACACCAAAACATCAATTTTAGGCTTAAGGGTGGACAGCAGAAGCACTTGGGAAGTGGAAGCATGGTCTGTAGCAATCATATGTGTCTTCGAGTTAAGAAAAGGATCAGTCAACACAGCAGATGTACTAGAAGTTTTAAGAAGCTTTGAAACTTCAGAGTGGTGAGGAAAATCTCACATAAAGTGCTCATAATTACAAATTAAACATGGGTAGTAAGGATTCCTATCCAAACGAGAGGAATCAAATGATTTCCCTTGACGGGGATTATTTTTTTTCTTCTTCTTTTCCCCTTCTTCTTGCTTCCTGGTTTATTTTCATTCTTTCCTTTGTCAAATGGCACAACATTAATTTTGGAAACAAGAGTGTTACCAAATGCATTCGAAGAGCAAATCACATCGTCACCAGCATGAGGGTCCTTACTCGATGGTGGTGGAGGAACAATGAAAGTTGTTCTAGGTGCATTCAAGATCTTGTCATAGAGCATGCGAGACTATGTATAAATCAAGTCCAAATGTTGGGCACGAGCAATTACTTGCTCTTCAGTGACAACTACACCTTTCACCATATCCTTGGTGATAAACGGCAACAAGGATTTTATAAACCACTCAACTAAATGCTGATCAGGAAGATAAGTTTTGACCATTCCACGACAACAATGCCACTCATGAATATGATCAAAGATATGAGTGGTAATACTCTATTTAAATTTTATCAATAGTTTTGTTCCAGTTTCATATTGTATGGGTAACTAGAAGTGGATTAAAAACATGGTAGCTAAATATGTAAAGTTATCAAAAGAAGCTTGTGGTAACTCAATGTACCACTTCACACTCGGACCAGTAAGTGTTCACTGGAAAAGATGTAGTCTAATTGAATCATCATTCAGGGAGTTTGATGAACACCATAAATGGAAATTCATGACATGGCTGGATGGGTATTCTCCAGGATTTCCATTTAATTTCATAATATCGAGAGGTAATTTATAAGGAATCACTGGCCACCAAGGTGCATAAAGAATTGGGTCATCAGTACGTCGATTTAGATCTGGTAATGCAAGTGTTGCAAAAAAAGGCAACTATCTATTAAGGTCAGGTTTAGCATAACCAAGGTAATATGGGATTGCCTAGGAAATAGGCCTTTGCATACCAGCATAAGGCATATGCTGCTGGTAACCTTGATAGGGGTAAGCTTGTTGATAAAATTTGGTATATGGTGGTTGTTGAGCACCAAGATACATTTGCTATTGTCCAAACTGAGAATAGGCTTCTTGACCAAAACTTCGGTAAACTTGTTGTTGACCAAACCCAGCATAGGCTTGTTGGCCATGTCCATGATGAGGTTGGTATTGGTGGAATTATTGCTATTGATATTGGCATTGCCAAGGCTATTGAAGCAATTGTTGTTGTTGTTGATACAACAGTTTTTGATTTAATGGTTGTTTCCCACTAATGTAAGCTTAACTAGGTTGTGAATACACTAAACCAGTGTAAGTCTAATTCATTCTAGTAAAAGGTAAATTGGCCTGACGTTGTTGGACTGTAGGGTCGTAAACCTAAAACTTGGGTGTTTGAGGTTGAAGGACTAGCTTGCATAGGTTGAGATACAACTAACTGAACTTGCGACTGTAGTAAAGCTATAACAACAGGCATAATAAGTATGGATGAGACGGATTCCATAGGTTGTGATGGATACACAAGCCTAGGTTGAATGGTCATTGTTGGCTGCCATTGACAGATAGTCATTCTAGGCTGACCTAAAGATGATGGCATACTAACATATGGTTTCCCCCAAAAAACTGGAGGATAAGGAGATTGTGCATATTGTTCTCCATATGGGGTTAATCTCGTATAAATTGGATACATTGCAGGGTAACTAGATTAATCAGCTTGATATTGACTTGATGGGTCGAGCTGTTCAGTATCTGTTAATGAAGAACCAGATAAAATTCCTCTGGGGGACATGGGTGAAGACCAAGGGCTAGAAGCAATGCCTCAGTGGGTTCCAGATAAAGATTGGAAACCTGATGGGATAGATGGAACACCATACAAATGTCACTCAGGTGTCGTAGTAAACATCAAAGAGGTTCTGACAGAAGATTATGTCATAGCTATAATGGATGGTATAGCTTGGGATGTTGACTCTGCCATAGTCAAATGTCCAAATAAATTTCCTAATGAATCAACGGGTGTCTGAAAGTAATCAAGGACAAAAGAAGTAGTGAAATGAGGAGTATGAGGATAAAGATAAATTCCAGTTCAAAATGGAATGGATTTCTGGCTGTTTCTTCCTTAGGTTCCTCTTCTATCGAAATCAAACCAGGTGGAAGGATTTCACTGTCAGTTCCATAATAGATTTCTAGTCTTTTCTCATGAGGTAAAGGGGAAGTCTAGACAGTTACAGATGTCTCAAGATGTACCAATCAATCTTGTTCTATTATGCTCACAACTTATTAGCTTGAGGGGACCTGACCCAGTTTCAACGTTAGGTAGCCAAACAAATTCCTACACTATTGGCCCTTTGGGCATCAGCCCGCGAGCACGGACTGAAGTCTCACATGAAGCAGTAAGGGGGAGGATGGAACCAAGTTTCCACACCCTTGAGATGGATGTGATTTTGGTTTATTCCAGCTATACCTACCTTTGCACAAATTTCTTAACCCTCTTCTCCACCCTTCATTACCTTCGCGAAAGGGTACAATCGACATTTGTGCAGCCCTAACCTAGGGTTGATATACTTTCGTGCTGCTAGGGAAATGAACTATGATATTTCCCAAACCAAGCTAAGTTTCTTAGTTATCTTATTAACAAATCTTAGTTAGCTTTGCATAAACCAATGTTCTTACTAGCGTTCCCTTAACCAACACAATTACATATATTTGCACATCATAAAAGAATTATAAGTGAAATTCAAGATAATAGATCCATAAACAGGAAATAAAGACATATAAATTGTAGAATACTTCTCTTTATTGATAATTTTGAATGATGACAGACTCGACCCGCCCTATGCACTCAGCTACAGGGGTCTGTGCACTCAATTGCAGACTTCAAGGCCTCTGTGCACTCAGTTGTAGAGCCTCTACCTATGCTACGACCCAAAAATTAGACTTCTACTTAGAGTTATCACTTTCTCACATCATATCTTCATTTATTCATTGATTGATTCATTAAAATACTTAGAACTTAGCTATATTTATTCAATCTTATGGTTTGCTGACCATGGGTACATCTCCTACAACTAACATTACATTTCGAAAATAAGGGTGGACAACCCTATGACTCTTTAACCTCTATGCGCTCCACCACCACAAAATGTGGAGTCCTTACTCTTGGATTATGTTATCACCTCGATTGAACCTCAGGTTGAAGGAAGCCAAGGCTACCACAAACCATGGTTAGCCAAGTAGCTAGCCCTACTAGGCCGGGAGAGGGCTCTCTCCATAAGGATATCAATCAAGATGATTGGATCAGGTAAATGATTTTAGGCTAGGTATAGTAGCATGAATGTTTTGATTTGATTTTGGAAGGGTTTTACTAGATCAGAAGGAGCTAGACATTTTAAGTCTGGGAAATTAACTCAAAAATGCAGGGTGTTATATGGGGCAAGGTAGGCAAAGGCTTAAAAACTCTTGAGCTTGATGGGGTGAGATGTTTTAGACCAGTGAGAAGCTAAGAAGGGCATGTGACAATCATGGATCCTTCTTGGATTGATGAAAACATGAAATGGTGAATGGTTTCCCAAGACAGAGCACTGATGCAATGAACTCTGTCTATCAAACTTGAAAAAATTCAACTAGAAGCAATGAAATGAGAGGTGGCACACATAAAAAATATAAGCATATAATCAGAGAATAAGAAACTATACTAAAACTCTATACCACAAGGATCCCATAAAAAAAGCTACAATTCTTATTAATCTCCTGCCAACTGCTTACAAAAGGTGTACAATGAAGGTATGAGTGTCAAAATGTGTCCAACCCCATCCAAGAGAAAGAAGAAGAAGATATAGAAAATTATTCATCCTCCTCCCATCCTCAGGGGTCGAATCCCTAAGATGGGGAGCTAATCTAATTGATACTAAACAAGAAACAGGAATATAGACATCATCAACAACTTGCCTCTTAGAGTGAAAAATTGATTCATTTGAGCTCAAACTAACTCCTAAAACAATGAATATACCCTCCATCATTATTTTTCTATCATAATTACATGCGAAGTCATCATTTACAATGGTAAATCATCCACCATCGGAGTGAATCGATCATTACAGTAAAAAATGGAAAAATAGCAACCCTCAGCAAAATTGCCGAAATCGTAGCGACAATTTCAGGTCCCTTTTGGAGGCCTTCCTGACATCCAAATTGAGCCCATTATAGCTCATTAGAAAGGTAATCAAGTCTAATTTCTAAAGCACTTAGAATTTCTGCATTTGAATGTCATTTGACACCTCAAAACTTGATTCTTCCAAGACTTCTTTTCTGTGTCCAAAAAGTGGCAGAAAGGTCATTTTTAGGGTGTTTTTGGACCTTTTGGTGAACCCGTTCTACCCCAAAAACTTTAAAAATTGCTAGGGTGCATCTCTGGATTGCTGTGAATCGAAAAATCCAAACCATTACTTCATTGGGTGCCCCTAGGAAAAGCGCAATGCTAGTGGCTTTGTGCTTATAAGTAGTTTTTATGTGTATTGAATTCCAAAATTTGCAAATGACAAAATTTGCTCCAAATTTGCCCAAAATTGGTGAGAAGCACCATCATCATGTGCTCTGATGAAACAAGGAAGCTTTAGCAAGCATCCTAAGCCTATCCTCCTCCCTTGCATGGTTTTCTTTGTTGCCTAGCTTCGTCTGTTGGGGTGCCACTGCCTGTGTTTGCCCCCTCCTCATAGTCTTGGTCCTCTTGGTCCATGTTTGGAAATTTGAGGTTGTATGGGGGGAATTAGTGAAAGTGTTTTTAGGAATGAAGCAAAGGGAGATGAGCTTGTGGCTAGGAAATGAATGAAGGAGTAGGAAATGAGAGGTAGGGCTTGTTTTAAGAAATTTCCCTTATGGAAGAGGGATAAAAGGGACGGGAAATTTGAAATATAGGTAAATGGGAAAAGGGATAGGGGATAAGAATATAGGGATAGGTTTTAGAGTTGTAGTGAGTGATAGGATGAACAATGATAGTTTAGGAGTTTTAGGCATACAAGGGAGATTTTAGGGTTTCATATTAAACATGGAAAATGATGCCTATAGATTGGATTTACAAACAAAAACTAAAGTAATGGATGGCCACTTACTTGTAATGATGGAAGGAGAGAGAAATTTAGAGTTTCCTTGAGATTCTGAGCATTTTTAAGCTCTCCTGTCAAAAGCGCAGTGTCACTGCCAAAAGCCAAGCGCCACCTTGCCAAAAGCGTCGCGCTACTTCATGTCCATTTTTTACTGCCTTCTTGATGTCCAAATTGTGCATGGGATATATAGTTGGAAATAATTTCCAGAACATCTTTAATTTTTAAATTTGGAGTTCATTTGCCCTGTCAAAAGCTCAATGTCCCAAGATTGGTCAAATTGTGCAGATTGAAGCTACGAAAATGTAGAGTGATGTTGTAGTCAACGTTTGAAGGTCTTCCTCAACTCCAAATTGAGCTCATGATATCCCATTGGAAATATATCTATGTCTAGTTATCTTTTGATGTGTTAGGCAAGTCATTTGGTCACTCCAACTAGAAGCAATATTGATTTTCCCAAAGTCACATTAGAAGTGCAACAACTCTCCTGAGGAAAATAACGTTTTGGGAATTTCTCCCAAACATGAGACCTATGTAAGAACGGAAGGAGGTTTTTCTTCTTGAATATATTATGGACAAAAACATATCCCACTTTTGTCAAAATCATCTTTCCTTGCTCAAAAATATCATTTGAATAAAACCTATCTCGATGTGTGGAACAACGGTTTGTAGAAATGAAGGGAAATGAAGGGGATGAGGGGCTTATAATTTCTTGAGAGAAGTTTTGGAAGTAGGGTGGGATGTTAGGAAGGAGGGGAAAGTATAATTTCAAGGACTGAGTGAGTGGAAGGGGTCCAAAAGGGAAAAACATAGGCCTGACCTAGAAAAGTGTCAAATTGTAGCAAAAGGCTAGGGTTTGTGGGAAAATGATGAATTTGAGGGATATCAGTGATGGGAAGTGTTTAAGAAGGTATGTAAATGATAGGGGAATGTGTATGAGCATCAGAATACAAGTTTTGTTGATGATTTTACCATCCAATAAAAATTACCTTCAAAAGCCTAGGAGAGGGGAATGAGCCTTAGCTAAGTACAACTGAAGCATGAACAAGGTGTAAAATGACCCATTGGAACCTAAAATGATGATGAAAAATATTTGGATTTGAGTGAAAAAAAATCCTAGACCTAATACCCAGTTACCAAATTTTTAGTTGAAGACTCACTGAAATCAAAAAAATTGACTTTGACACCCAAAGACCACTTTATAAGAGCATATTTGATCACTGGTGGTAGTATACAAATACTGGCTCTAACAAATTACAAAATTATGACCAAAATATGGGGTTTTACCCCCAAAACTACCCTTGGGTGATCTCGCGCCCAATAGCCCCCTAACATAAACATCGTGACTCACCCTCGAGTCTCTCTATAGGTGTAGAGATCTTAGCACGAAGACCTCCCAACTCCATTTGGATCACCGCAACTTCAGCAACACATTATTCAGTGAGCGCTATTGAACTACTTCCCTGAATCTTTTGCTGAGCTACCTACAGTTCCGTGATATTTCCTTCAGTGGAGGTTGTGATCGCATAAGCCTTATCTATCCATGGATATAGGCATGCTTTTAAGGCTGCTTCCTTATGCTGAGCGGCATCCACCTGTTCCTTGAGCACCCTTGCCTCTTGCATCCATGCAAGCATCTATGTAAGGGAAACCATCTGTGCAGTTCCTTTGGCCTCATCATATTTTTTTTGTAGCTCACGCGCCTCTGTCTCCAGGCGCTTTACATTTGGGTCCTCCTGCAGGGTGGTTAGGACCTCGAATGACTATTCAAAAAGTTACATTTAGTCTGCCACTACACTGTCAACCACTGCTATTGTTGTTGTAACAATGGTGGTATGTTGTTCCCTAACTTTTGGTGGAGTTGAAGGTTGAGCCCGGAACTGAAATTCCATGATCTGTAGGTTAGCTCCAACTGAACGCAGGCCACCTCTGCTCAACCATCGTGCACCCTTGTGGCCAACTTGCAGATGTGCTCCCATACCCATTATTCTACCTGAATGTCCAACTATGGGACTATTCGACAGGATTCCTCCACTACCTGCATTATTTTCTTATTCTGCTCCACTGCCTCATTGTGTTATAGGCCCAACTGCTCAATGTTCATTCACCGCTTGCACATTACCTGTAGAGCACGAGTCTCTGGGGCCTTAATGTTTGCGATGATTCCATCCTACAAGAGGTAGAGCATGTCTCAAGGGAGCGTAGCCATATTCAATCCTACCCTTTCCAAGCTACTGACCATGGGCCTATCGGCCTCATTCTTTGTAGTAAGTGTCCCATGTGCTAGCACTATTGTGTTGGTCACCCTTGTGAGCAACATCTCCTTGGTAGTTAAAGTGTTGCTAGCGAGGCTACTAGCCATTGTGCCAGCCTATGGAGTACGAATCTGCAACTCCTACAACTCTATCTAGAGAGCCCTCAATACCAGCTACTCCTACTCTTTGAACTATTGGAGCGCCTCTGCAATGACATTCCTTACTATTTCTTCGATATCATGAAAATCCCCCTAAGTGAGGGTGATTGGGTTGAAGGATGTCTTTGATGCGTTGGTTTTCTTTTGTGGCACTATTTGCTCTCATGGTAATGGATGCTTGAGTTGGGTGGACATCATCTATGGGTCTTGTTAGCCTCCTACTGCAGCAGGTTACTCATATTTCATGATTGACATTTTTTACAGGCCAAATATGTCATACTTCGCATGCTGCAACGCTCCATATTTGCTAAACAGTCACTAAGCAAAGAAGGCTACTTAGAGTTCATCTAAATGCTTTCCAATTTTGAAGAGTCATTCTAGTTTTGTAGAAGTTTCAGCTGAAGGGAGGTCCAAACAACTTAATCTTGGTCTCCCTAGGTTTCGATTTCCTGTTTTAGAATATAGAGAATGAAAATCTGTCCAAACAGCTTAATCTTGGTAGATTCTTAGATAGGTAGAGAATCAAAGGAGCCCAACTGCTTAATCTGGGCCCTCGAAAGAAATAAGGGTAGTTTGTAGATAGGAAGGCATAAAAAGAAAAGTTGAAATGCTGGGTCTGCAAGTTTAAGTGCACCCAAACAAAAAGAAGAAAAAAGGTTAGGTAAGTAGGCTGGGTAGGTTGTTTTGAGGTTGCAAAATCTTGATGTCTGTTCATTACCATATTTTAAAGTATCATCTCTACTCAGGTCACAGTCATCAAGCATTTTTATATGAATGAGCTCAAACCAGGCATAACTAACTTCCCTTTCTCCATCTTCTCGAAATCATTAACTAATTTCCCCAAAAGAGGTCAAGATCTGCTTGATATCTCTTAGTTTCATCATTTTCCATGTCATTAGCCTAGGTGAAGACCTGCTTCACTCAAGGAGGATCCATACTTTCTCTACAAAGCTCTATCTCCCCTTTCAAGCCTAAGATCTCTGAAACTTAGCCCTTTCTTGTCATCTCCATATTAACTACTAACATTATTATTTAAACTCCCTATATTTTCCCCATCCCCTACTAAAACTATGAAAATTATCCCCTTAAGTAAATATCCCTCCCCCTAGTTGAAAATAACCATAAGTACCCCCGGGAATTCCTCAGTTTATCTGAAACTTGGCAAGAACCCTTATGCTGCCCCTTCAAACCATCTTCTAATGCAATGGACTCCTTCCAAAGCATAAAATTCCTCTTTAGATTAGCGGACCCCTTCCAAAGACCTCAAATACCCTTCAAAAACACCTCTTCACTCCTTCTGATCGCAATAAACCATTGTCGATTGCCTTAACATTCCTCCGATCCTAGTGAGCCATCTCGCATCGGCATATCGCAATATTTTACAGCACATAGGTGTGCCCCTTTCCTTTTTTCCCGATGCGATATCGCAGTATCAACGATCGGCAGTCGCAAGCATCTCATTTCCAAAATAAATACCCTCTCGTTCTCCGTTGATGCGATATTGCGATCACGTCGGAAGAAATTTATCGCATCGCAGTAACATATGAGTCACCCTGCCACGTCACCTCGCTGACATCATCCGCCGTACAGTTGACGTCATGCTAACGTCAACATCCAGAAAAAGGGAAAAACGCGCAAGCGCGAAAGTCGAGCTTCGGAGCTCTGGAACAAGAAACGGAGGCAGTTTTCGATGCGCGATTAGCGCAAAGCGCTAATCACGCATTGCTACGGGAAATGAGCGATATTTTGGAATCTCTAGGGAATCTTTTGATTCCTTGGGCCTTTTTGCACCGAAAGAGCCCGAAATTGCCCGATTTTGCCAGATGAAATGAATTGGAAGACATAGAGAGACCGAGAACAGAGATTAAAGAGTATCAGATTATGTATGCAGATTGAAAGCACGTAAAAGAGTATCAGAAAGCGGCAGAGACCATCAATGTAGCGGCGAAGAGTATCAGCGAAGATCTTAGCAACGATCCAAAGCAGGTGAAAATTAAAGACCTTCCAGCAAAGTCAAAGAAAAGAGCGAAGCCGCTCAAGGCCCTCAAATCACGGTTATTGCACATTTAACTCACACGAGAACAGAACTGCAATCCCAAAGCATAGTTATTGCAGCAGTACTGCGTCAAGCCACCAAGGGCCACCTTGCACTCTTTTTGATCCATCTACCTCTGACACAGTTCAATAGATATTTACCTGCATTTAATTTTGTCACAGTTTTAGGTTTAGACAGCTCTTTTACAGACCTGTTTTAGGTTGATTGTAATAAATATTTTGAGATATTTACACTATAAAAACAGCCCTGAAGACTGTATTAAGGGTTGGTTGGTTGGACGAAAAGCTATTTCTAGCTAATTTTTCTCCAGGAGAGACTCGCACTGCAATACCTGATAGTTTCTATAATCAAAGACTGCTTATGAGCTTTGGAGAGTGGATTGTTCACTCTGTTTAACGATTGAAGAGTGATTATGGAATTCTTGTGCTGTTGCATAAATCAATAAGTGATTCTTACCTCTGTTTTCCATTCATAAGTTACCATCTAAAAAATAGAAAAGAAGATTAGCTTAGAATTTGTTTAAATACACTCCATGCTCAATTTTTGTTGTTTCTTTATGTTTTCCTCTGTTTAGGCATAACTATGAATTCCACACGGCTCATGGTTGCCCTAACCTTATCACGCATGACAATTATCCAGGGATTCTTCATTGCCCCTAGATAGAGATCATCCTTTCTTTCTGGTAATCTAAGTGAGAGATTCTTAAGTGCCTCTCATTCCTTACATTCATTCATATTTAGTTTGAAAGTTGTGTTATGTGCTGCTATCCCGCTCCATATTCCTCTTGTGACCAAGAAAACGCACTGGCAATCCTGACCCATGACTCCATTCCCAATGGTTTGATACTTATCACTTCATGAATTTCCTCTGTGCCTGAAAGAATTTTCCTTCCATCCAAACACAAACAAAAACCCCTAAACCCGATAACTAGCCTAAAATCATTAACAAAGTTAAATCATAAAGAGAGAGCCCTCTCTGATTGTAGGTGGGCTAGAACCTGCAGTCCAAATATTGGTTTGTGGTTACCTCAGCTGTATCCCTTCAGGAGCTAAGGGACAACCTGAGTGTTAACATAATGGCAACTCCACTGGGGAACTCCTTAGATAAACTCACTAAACCAGTCTACAGCTCCATAGAGGAACAAACCGACCTTTGAAGTCTCGGTCGACCTGTGTTTTTTAGAAAAGTTCCTAAAAAATAGAGTAGAATCTGGCTCCTAAAAAAAAAACGCGTAATACATGATCAAATCCTGATCCCAATCGCCCAGCTGTTTTTGAAAATCTGAATTTAATCCCTAAAATCATTAGGAAAAAAAAGCAAAAAGAAGACCCAACTATTGCGAGTCCTAAAACATTTCAGCTAAGCAGTGTTCCAACCCCTATCAAAGTTCTATTTCGGTCAACTCCAAGTTCCCCTGGTTCATCACCCCCTTCTCCAAGCAGCTCCTCTACACCTCCATCCTATACTCCTACTAATCCTCCTGCCCCAGTTTTTCCGCTTATCCCCATCATCATGGCTAATAGATATGCACCCTTACAGTTGCATGCTAATCCCGGGGCTATGCCTCAGGACTACCAGACAAAAATCACCTATTTTGATGGCACAAACTCCTGCACCGCCCTACAACATACAAAGAAAATGCAAGATTACTTCGAGAGTTATGAAATTGACGATGACAGCGTGAGAATGAAGATTTTTGTCCAAAGTTTGACCGGTGATGTGAGAACCTAGTTTAGGGAAATTACACCCAATTCCATATTAAGCCCTGAAGCCTTATACCAGACATTTATCAACAGATGGGAGAAAAAGAAAGATCCCCTACAGATACTATATGAGTATGATACTATCAAAAGAGGACCTCATGAAATAGTTTTGGATTATTGTGCAAGGTTTAATAATGTTTACAACGCAATACCACAAAATTTAAGACCCCCACCTGATCTTGCTTTGTACAAATTCCCTGATGGCTTTGATGTTGAGATGGCATATCAGTTAAGAGAAAGAGCCCCTCAAAGCCTTGTAGAGATGCAAGATGTTGCTGTTAGCGTGGAGGGAAATCTAATTGCTAAAAGAAACAGAGCCAGAATGGAGAGAAGAACCACCTTCAAGGAAGAACCCTCAACCTTCGATCAAAAGCTGGATGCTATCATCAGTGGCATCCACAGGCTGGGAAACAGAGTAGACAATGTTGAGAGGAAAACTTCATGGGAAGGCGAACAACGCAATGCAATAAGGAACCCGAACTTCAGAAAAACTCAAAACGCAAACGATGGAAGGGTTAGTCCCAGCCATGATATTAGGCCTCCTTTCCAAGAAAACTATGCGGAAGCATCTACATCGAGTGAGCCCACAGATGGGACTCATATGAACGTGATAGATTCAAAAAATGAACATCAAATATTTCTTACTGAAGAGGAGCGAGAATACCCTGATGCAAAACAATTTCACACCAAATCGAGAGAGTCTTTCGATTTCAAACAAGGCTATGATACTGCGGTGTATGAGGTACACAAACAATACAAATTGAGAACAAGGACCATTGGTCTCCCCGCATCTAGCAAAACAAAAGATAGCAAACAGCCCAAGAAAATTAAAGGAAAAGAAACCATAAATCAACCAGCTGATAGTTTTGTCCCAAACCCGCATCAGGTATCTGTGGAGGATATAACAGATACACAACCTCCTATTGAGTGGCCTCTACCTCTTTCCTCCTCAAAAGAAGATCTGAACAACACTCCAAATACTCCTCCCAAAACAGAAATATCGCAAACTATCGATCATCATAACATTGACACTCCAAAAGAAAACATAGAGAGTATGCCTGAAAAAGAGAAATCTGCCACTTTCAATGCTAAGAACTCATTGGAAAAACCATTCAGTTTAGAAGCAGAGATTGGAAATCCCAAGATATCCATTCCCCTCTCAGAACTTGCCAAACATGATGTATATAGGCAACAAATTCGAAGGTCACTTCAACTACCAGAGGTAAGGGATGATGTAAACGTTTCAGACGATACCCCTGAGCTGCTGTTTGGTACAGAAGCTAACGGAAAATAAACATATGGACCTGTTCCACCTTTTTATGTCAGTCTGCACATACATGGAAAAATATTGCATAATGCTATGTTTGACCCAGCTGCCTCACATAACCTGATGCCCAAAGTTGTAATGGAAAGGTTGAACATTGATGTCACAAGACTGTACAAAGATCTATATTCCTTTGACTCAAGTCAAGTCAAATGTTTAGGCTTGATTAAAGACCTTTGTGTATCGCTAGTCCAATTCCCTAACAAGACAATATTAATGGACGTAGTAGTTGCTGACATTCCCACAAAGTATGGCATGCTCCTATCAAGATCATGGGGAGCAAAATTGCAAGGATCCCTCCAACTCGACCTCTCTTATGCCACTATATCTGTCTTTGGGCAACCAAAGAGATTGTATAGAGAAACATTAATGAAGTATGTGGTAAGCAGTGAGGAAAAGCCCCAAAATTTTCCAATTTACTCAATCCATTCCAATATGGATTCTTTTATTTTATTTAATGATAACACCAGCCCTCCAATTGATGATAAGCTGTTATTTTTGGAACAAGAAACATATGTCAATGAGGAATCAGTTGCCAATACCCATGAAATTGTCTCAACAGTCAAGGCAATCAACAAACAGCAAGAAGAACATCCCAAAACAGAAAGCATAAGTCTTCCCAATCCTCAAAAAACTGAAACTCTCAATACAAACCTCGAACAAGAAAACACATGGTATTTAGAGTTTGATGGATCTGTTAACAAGTTAGGTGTAGGGGACGGAGTATGGATTTACAATACACATGATAATCACGCAAAAGGCCATGCCTATAGACTCAATTTCAGATGTACAAACAACATGGCAGAGTATGAAGCTCTTCTCTTAGGGCTTAAACTGCTAAAATTCCTTGGAGCTACTAAAGTATCCATCCTTGGTGACTCTGACTTGATAATACAACAAATGAAAGGTAACTTTGTCGCTAATGATAGTAGAATGAGAACTTACAGGGCTGCTGCCACCGAAATACTCAATTCATTCAGTGAATTCGAGCTGGCCAAAATCGCAAGAGATCATAATATTAATGCACACAGTCTAGCAACCTTTGCTAGCACATGCAAGCTTCCCTTTGAACCGAATCACCATTTCACCGCTGAAATAAAACACAGACGTCCAGTCCCTAACAATGTCAAGGATTGGCAGGTATTTCAAAATGATGCCCAGATTAACAGTTTCTTAACTCTTGAGGGCGAATTTTCCAATACAAACATTGACATGGATGCCATGAACGACTCACAACAGCTAGCAGAAGAAAATCACCTGACTGTAACAGCTGCAACAGCTAAAAAAATCCTTAACCCAACCGTGTTTAACAACCCAAACGTAGAACAACTGAAACAAATATGTTTGGAGGAAACAGCCAAAGCAGAGGATGAGTTTATTTATTTAAAGAGTAATTTTCTACCTGCCGACCTTACTCTATTAGAAGACATGTTTGATGACAATGATGTGCCCAAAAAGCCAAAAATAGAGCCTCTGAATGATGCTATAGAAGAACACAACATAGGATCGGCAGAGCATCCCAGAATGATTAAGTTGTCCAGAAATCTGCCCCGTGATCAAAAACTGAAATACGTGGATTTGTTCAAAGAATTCCAAGATGTATTTGCCTGGAGTTATGAGGACTTGAAGTCTTATGACACCTCAGTGATCCAACATACCATTCCCTTAAAACCAAATCAAAAACCATTCAAACAGAAACTTAGAAGAATCAACCCCATGCTTCTTCCCCTTATTGAAAAGGAAATAAAGAGAATGTTTGAAGCAGGCATCATTGCACCCATCAGATTCTCTGAATGGGTATCCAATTTAGTTCCCACTAGGAAAAAAACAGGAGAGATAAGACTGTGTGTAGACTTGAGAAATTTAAACCAGGTCTCTCTAAAAGACCACTACCCTTTGCCCAAAATGGACCATATCTTACAAAGAGTAGTGGGTTCCTCTAGAATTTCTTTGCTAGATGGGTTTCCAGGATTTAATCAGATACTTGTTCACCCAGATGACCAGGACAAGATAGCCTTCACCACACCACGGGGAACATTTAAGTACGTTAAAATGCCTTTTGGGCTGAAAAATGCTGGTGCTACATTTCAAAGGGCAATGGACATTGCATTTTCCAAGGAGATACATGATTTCCTTGTGGTTTACCTTGATTATCTAACCCCATTCTCCAAATCTGACCAAGAGCACCTTAAGCACTTAAGGCAAATTTTCATGACATGCAGGAAATATGGCATTTCCTTGAATGCCAAGAAGTCCCTATTTTCCCTTGAAGAAGGCAAGATTCTAGGCCATATCATATAAAAATATGGGATTAGAATTGATCTTGAAGAATTCAAGTTATCCTTCAAATCCTCTATCCAAGAAACATAAAAGAACTGCAAGCATTCCTTGGAAAGATCAACTTCCTAAGGAGATTTATCCCTAACATAGCTGAGGTAATAAGGCTATTGAGCAACATGTTGAAGAAGGATACCATGGTAAAATGGTCTCTTGAAACCAAGTAGGATTTTGAGAGCATAAAAACTTCCTTAACACAAACACCTGTCCTCACCAGTCCTCAATTCGACAAATACTTTATCATTTTTTCCCTTGCATCTGAGCACACTATAGCTGCTGTCCTTTTGCAAAAAGATGACCAAGGCAATGAAAAACCAATTTCTTTCTTCAGCCAAGCTTTGAGAGATGCACCCTTGAAATATCAGATTATGGAAAAGAAGGCTTATGCCCTGGTCAAAGCCATCAAAGATTTCAAAATTTACATCTTATACTCCCACGTAATTGCCTACGTCCCTAATGTTGTTGTAAAGGATAAATTAACTCAAGAGGGACTAGAAAGCAAAAGAGGTAAGTCGATTTCTAGCATCCTTGAATATGACATTGAAATAAAACCCATGAAGCTGATAAAAGGACAAGGTTTAGCCAAACTAATGTCCGAAACAAACTTTCAAACCTTAGACATTAATCAACTGGACAATGAACCAAAGCTGGCGACTCCACAGATTAGTGAAACCTTTTTGCAATCTCCATGGTATGCTGATATTTGCTTTGTATTGTTAAACTTGTGTGCTCCCCCAGGATTGTCCAGAACCAAGAAAAGATTTGTAAGAATGAAATCCTCAAAGTTTTGTGTCATAGGCGGTGCTTTGTTTTGGAAAAATCATGAAGGTATTTTGCTTAATTGTTTAACTATAAATGAAACTAACATGATCATGAAAGAATTCCATGCAGGGGACTGTGGAGGACACTTATATTAGAATTCCACGGCTGACAAGATCTTAAGAGCTGGTTATTATTGGCCCTCTCTATTTACAGATGTCAAGAAGTTTGCTGTTTCATGCCACAAATGCCAAATCTTTGAAGGAAAAAGAAAATTACTACCCTTGCCCCTTAATCCCATCTCAACCGAGAAACCTTTTCAACAATGGGGTCTCGACTTCATTGGAGAAATCCATCCCTCTTCCTCGGGCCAGCGCAAGTGGATTTTAACAGCCACCGATTATTTCACTAAGTCGATTGAAGCCATTCCATGTAGACAAGCCAACGACTCCACCATTCTCCAATTCCTTGAGAGCAATATCCTTTCCAGATTCGGCTGCCCTAAGAAAATCATCACTGACAACGTTGTTGCTTTCAAATCCAAAAAAATGATCAACTTATGCCATAAATACCACATTACCTTAGGCCACTCCACAGCTTATTACCCTCAAGGTAATGGTTTGGCCGAATCTTCCAACAAAAGCCTCATCAATATCATAAAGAAATTGCTGGAGGAAAACAAAAAGAACTGGAATAGGAAGCTCACAAATTCTCTGTCGGCAGACAGACTTTCCACCAAGAAATCCATTGGGATGAGCCCTTATGAACTAGTATATGGCATGGAGGCCAAATTTCCTTCATCTTTGGGCATTCCTACTATTAAACTACTGCAGGAAATTCAGGATGAACCAAATGACATATCGAGAAGAATCAATCAAACCATTCATCTTCAGCAAACCAGAGAGGAAGTCTACGATAGAGCTCAAATTCTACAAGAAAAGCTCAAAAGGATGTTTGATAAGAAGGCTTAAACAAAGGATTTCTGTGTTGGCAGCAAAGTTCTAAGATGTGATTCACGAAGAGAGGACAAGGGCAAACATGCAAAATTCGATTTTCTATGGAAAGGTCCATACACTATCAGTGCTGTGCAAGGCAATAATACATATTTTCTCAGATCTCTAGACGGCAGCACAATGAAAGAAGGCCTTGTCAATGGTCGAATGCTAAAGCACTACACTGATCCTTTTTTATTGAAATAATCCAGCGGTGTTATTTTTGTGTAAATAAAAATGTTTGTATATATCATCACTTTGATTTTATTTTTGTAAGAATCCATGATGCTAGAGCACGCAAAAGACAGCAGACAATGCTTTACATTTTAAATAGCGAAACAGTTACAGGAAAGTGTTGTTACCAGTCCAAAAGTTCAAATCAATCCAACAGTCAGCACTAAGAAGTCCAAAGCACAGTAATAACAGAAGAATCAAGGCAATATAACCTGTTGTTCTTGTCTTCTCACAAGGAAAACACATCCCCAAGTGGAGCCACTGTTAGCCTCCTGCTGCAGCAGGTTACTCATATTTCATGATTGACATTTTTACAGGCCAAATATGTCATACTTCGCATGCTGCAATGCTCCATATTTGCTAAACAATCACTAAGCAAAGAAGGCTACTCAGAGTTCATCTAACTGCTTTCCAATTTTGAAGAGTCATTCCAGTTGTGTAGAATCTTCAGCTGAAGGGAGGTCCAAACAGCTTAATCTTGGTCTCCCTAGGTTTCAAATTCCTGTTTTAGAATATAGAGAATGAAAATCTGTCCAAACAGCTTAATCTTGGTAGATTCCTAGATAGGTAGAGAATTAAAGGAGCCCAACTGCTTAATTTGGGCCCTTGAAAGAAATAAGGGTAGTTTGTAGATAGGAAGGCATAAAAAGAAAAGTTGAAATGTTGGGTCTGCAAGTCTAAGTGCACCCAAACCAAAAGAAGAAAAAATGTTAGGTAAGTAGGCTGGGTAGGTAGTTTTGAGGTTGCAGAATCTTGATGTCTGTTCATTACCATGTTTTAAAGTATCATCTCTACTCAGGTCACAGTCATCAAGGATTTTTATATGAAGGAGTTCAAACTAGGCATAACTAACTTCCCTTTCTCCATCTTCCCAAAATCATTAACTAATTTCCCCAAAAGAGGTCAAGATCTGCTGGATATCTCTTAGTGTCATTGTTTTCCATGTCATTAGCCTGGGTGAAGATCTGCTTCACTCAAGGAGGATCCATACTTTCTCTACAAAGCTCTATCTCCCCTTTCAAGCCTAAGATCTCTGAAACTTAGCACTTTCTTTTCATCTCCATATTAACTACTAACATTATTATTTAAAATCTGTATATTTTCCCCATCCCCCTACTAAAAGTATGAAAATTATCCCCTTAAGTAAATATCCCTCCCCCTAGTTGAAAATAACCATAAGTACCCCCGGGAATTCCTCAGTTTATCTTAAACTTGGCAAGAACCCTCATGCTGCCCCTGCAAACCATCTTCTAATGCAGTGGACTCCTTCCAAAGCATAAAATTCCTATTTAGGTTATCGGACCCCTTCCGAGGCCTCAAATACTCTTCAAAAGCACATACTCACTCCTTCCGATCACAATAAACCCTTGACCGATCACCTTAACATTCTTCTGATCCTTGTGAACCCTCTCCAACACAATTATCGCAATATTTTACACCACACAGGTGTGCCCCTTTTCTTTTTTCCCAATGCGATATCGCGATATCGACGATCGACGGTCGCAAGCATCGCGTTTCCAAAATAAATACCTTCTCATTCTCTGCCGATGCGATATTGCGATCGCATCGAAAGTAGTATATCGCATCGCAGTAACATATGATTCACCTTGCCGATCACCTCGCTGGCGTCATCCACCGTACAGCTGACGTCATGCTGACGTCAACATCCAGAAAAAGGGAAAAACGCGCAAGCGCAAAGGTCGAACTTCGGAGCTCCGGAACAAGAAACGGAGGCAATTTTCGATGTGCGATTAGCGAAGCGCTAATCGCGCATCGCTATGGGAAATGAGCAATATTGGGGAATCTCTAGGGAATCTTTTTACTCCTTGGCCCTTTTTGCACCGAAAAAGCCCGGAATTTCCCAATTTTGCCTGATGAAATGAATTTGAAGACAGAGAGAGACCGGGAACAGAGATTAAAGAGTATCAGATTAAGTATGCAGATCAAAAGCACGTCAAAGAGTATCAGAAATCGACGGAGACCATCAATGTAGTGGCGAAGAGTATCAACAAATATCTTAGCAATGACCCAAAGCAGGTGAAAATTAAAGACCTTCCAGCAAAGTCAAAGAAAAGTGTGAAGCCGCTCA
>APFE030555043.1:226068-243089 GCA_000404065.3 Pinus taeda | reverse complement strand
AAACACACTGGCAATCCTGACCCATGACTCCATGCCCAATGGTTTGATACTTATCACTTCATGAATTGCCTCTCTACCTGAAAGCATTTTCCTTCCATCGAAACACAAACAAAAACCCCTGAACCCGATAACTAGCCTAAAATCATTAACAAAGTTAAATCATAAAGAGAGAGCCCTCTCTGATTGCAAGTGGGCTAGAACCTGCAGTCCAAAGATTGGTTTGTGGTTACCTTGGCCGTATCCCTTCATGAGCTAAGGGACAACCTGAGTGTTAACAAGTCTGCACCACCTTATTCTATCTTTGTTTCTTCTTTAGTCCTGGGCGAAGCTGACTCCTGTCCCTTGCACTCTTCCCCTCATGTTTTATGTTATTCCACTAATTTTGTGGCATCACGCCCTGCCTGGGCCTTAGCCTCTACTTCCTCTTTTCTACACTTCTCTGTCAGTTGTGCCATTTGGAGCTTGGTTTCTTCCTTCTTACGCTGCACGGTCGACTTTTCTGTTTCCACCGTAGAGCCTGCTGGAGCGCGCCACTCCTATGGCCAAGACTCAAGGACTGTAAAAATGACATCATCAGTTGCCAGATAGGGTAGGTTATGCCATGTCTTTCTAGTGTCCTTCCATGCATGGATAAAGAGATGGTGGAATCCTCTTTGAACTCTGCAAAGCTCTGCAAACTGGTGTACAGTGTGGGTGAGACCATGGCTTGCGATTGATCCCCATCCAGATATTCATATCCATCAAAATCCAAAAGATATTACTTTCTTTTATACACAACGCATCCTTGGTCGTCCGCAATGAAGCGTACCTCGCTGCCTCTGGAAGGTCTGACGTGATCGAAGGGAATTGGCTATCTTTGGGTAGCTCCCATGCCACCAGTATGATCGATAATAAGAGGCACGTGTAGTGAAACATTTTTCCCTACTCTTTTGCCTGACGATAGTTTCCAAGGAACTTGTTGCATAGATAATTCGGCCAATTGAAATGGATTGCTTCAGTGCATTAGATCACTAGTGCAGTCATAGGAATAGGCACCTCATCTGCGCAACACTTCTGCATCACCTTCCCTACTAATATTTGTGTTGCGACCTTGAGTGTAGGGTTGTTAATGGTGGAGATGGCATATCCTCACTTATTCTCCAACTTGAACTTCTTCTTCATCGCTTCTGTGAGGGCCAACTCGCCACCTTTTCCTTCAGGTATATTTGCTGGATCCTCCCATCATGCAGCAAGCCAAGAAGTTGCCTGATGATGAAGATGGTCATTGGGGCATGGTAGTAATGTAGCACCCAGAGCAGGTTTTATCAATTTGGCTTTACCTACACCCTTGAGCCATGTGCATGGCTCCAATTCAAGTGTTCCATCCATCGCGTCAATCCATCTGTGCATTAGCTTCTTTGTCACTAAATGTGGGAATTTCTCATGATCCGCAAGGTCCCAATATTCAAACTTCAATACATGAACTTACCCTAAGTGTGGAACCTCAAAAACAATATCATCTGGGAGCAATGGAGTTTGCAGGGAGCTCTTTCTCTTATCTATGTCCTTCGGCACCTTGACTTCACACTAGTGTGGAGAAAAATATTCTGGTAACCCGGTAATAAGGTTCGCACCCTGGGTTTCAACTTCCATTTCCATGTCCTCCTCTTCCACCAAGATTTCTTCAGATTCTTCCTCATTGGCCTTTAGATTAATGGCCTTCCCATTTTCCTACAAGGTGAGATTGGTCCTCTGTGGGTTTCTCGGTGAGATGTGTACCAGGATCATAGTCTGCTTATCTTTATGTGGCCCCGGTGTTCTGGATGATTTAGGAACTTCAACTATTTCTCTGACACTCTTTGGGGCTTCTACTACTCATTCTAGTAAGGAGGTCTCACGTCTCCTTCGGCAATGTTTCAAACACTAAACTTACTCTCAAAGCCTCAAAATGCAAAAGGTCCATACACACTTAATAGCACAAAAACTAAATTTTCAAAATGCCAAGTGTTGTTCCTTGGACATCCACTTGTGATTTATAGGCCTTTTCGAAGTCAAATTTGACTATTCCCCCACATTCGGCCCATTAATGGTAGATTGCCGGCCGATTTTCAAGAATATAAGCCACAAAGTTTGCCTTAAATGCCTATCAACCGCTCAATTTGGCCTCAAACTGACCATTAAATCATGAATAATGACTTTAATGGCCACTTTCTGGTGGACCTGCACACGGTAGCAGACCTTGTGACACTTCGCTGCTTCACAAGTCCTAAAGTCACACAGCTCCCCAACCCGGGAAGTGTAGTTTATAGTCCCACACCTCCTTTCACATGCTTGGAGTGCTAAGCCTATGCTTTTGTCACCTAGTTAGATGGTCGAGCACCTGTGTATGGCTTCAAACAACTACCATTCACCTTTCATGGGAAGGGATCTCCATTCAACTTAACCAACTCGACCATGCCATCTGTTAGCCTCCTGCTCATAGCAGGTATTCACCTTTCGTGATCGACATATGTACAGGCCAAATATGTCATGCTTTGCTTACAGCAATGTTCCATATTTGAATCCTCTGACAGTGAAACATTTTTGGGAAGAAAGTTGAAATTGAGTATAATGGTGTTGGTACTTAATCGAGAAAAAGATTGGCAGCAAGCACTTGCATTACATGATTGGATGATTGAGAAACTGGAATGGCATTTGCTGGGCATTACTATTCATAGGAACGCCCTGGAGATGGTCTTCTCAATTGTCGGAGAGCAGGAACTGGAGGGTATGTAGCTGATGCAAAGTGGTTTTGGAGTATCTTGTCAGAATTTGGATTACAATGACTAACACGGGGTATCTGTTCTCCTAGGGTCACCAATCAAGGTCAAGTTTTGTTGAGGTAGCTACTGATATGCATAAAAGCATATGTTGTTGTTCAGAAAGTAGGTATAATTGCACTTTCAGAATAAAAAGCGATGATCTAAAGATTATGAGTGCGCCAGTTCAGACCTCCTAAGCCATGGTGAGAATATGGATGCCTGATATGTACCAAGAACAGAGTTACATTCAAAATCTGAGCTTTGCGAGCTCAAATTTTACCTATCTGCTTTTAATTATCAGACCAGCTGACTGGATTTTCTGGCTAGTTAAGAATTAGCTCTTAGGAGCTTTAACAACTTTCCAATTTTTATCTGTTATTTGTATAAGCAGATTAACAATTTGGTGTATAGTTTAACTGGGTTCAGGTTTTATCCACTAGACAAATCTTCATCTCTGTAACTTTTCTTCCACACTCTCTATTATTTTGTCGGGATTCAACTGTAACATCTATGATCCGAGCAACTTCCTCTAAAGAATATGGCTACATGGCTTGATCATATTTTGACCTAACATCTAGAGTTTGTTCAGTTTAAGTCATGAGAACCTGATATTTGATGTTGTGATCATGCCAGGGTTTCAATGGCTTTGATATTTATATTCTAGAGCAAGTTACTTATAAGCTGTTGAACTTTTCTTACAATATGCAAAGATCTAACATTTGTGGAAGGAAATGCGTTCCGAAGCGTGGTTATTTGCTAGAACAAGCAACAATAGTTTGCCAGCAGGAGGAATTCAGGCAATTCTTCGTGGAGTCTTTTTCCAATGACTTAGCATGGCGTGTGCTTATGCTCAGGTTATCTATCCGAGTGACCAACTGAAAGATGCCATGTTAAGTATAGTTGCCCTTTTTCAGTAATTTAGGCAGTAAATATCTGGTTTCACTCAGAAGCTGTCATCACTCTCAATCAGGGGCACCATGTTAATCATGATACTGTGTTTTACTATTCCTCTGCTTTATTACTGTAAGCAGTAGCATAGCTTTGTCATTTTCCCTATCACAAAGAACCTATATATGTACAGTGACTGTCACACTTCAGTCGAGTCCATATCCTAGTTTGTTTGATCTGATGTTCCCAAAGTTTGCAAGGATGGGGACGGAGATGGTGATGCCATTTTTTGAAAGAAGGGGTGCAGGTGGATGTCACGGTGCATTACATATAAAATTTTATATATCTGAAAACAATTTAAAGTTTTCTAAAACGGAATTGAACTTTATGTGAAACAGAAAACTTTCCTTTCTGTTTGCATTGGCGATGGGCTATTTTGCAGCACAAATCTGCATATCAATCACGCATGATGCTAACCATGGGGCATATTCAAATGTGAATTGGCTTGGTTACTTGATGGGAAGTGCTTTGGATTTGGTGGGTGCAAGCAGTTTCATGTGGAGGCAGCAACATGTTGTTGGACATCATTCAATTACGAATGTGGAGAATTATGACCCTGACATTAGAGTGAAAGATCCAGATGTACGCAGAGTGACATACAAGCAACCAATTAAAGATTATCACTCTTTTCAGCATCTTTACTTAAGAGCGCTTTATGGTTTACTGGGACTGAAAGCTGTATTGGTGGATGATTTTGTAGCCTTCATAACTGGATATATTGGCCCAGTGAAGATACCCAAGATGACAACTGATTGGAGTATTTATTGGAGGCAAGATACTGTACACCATATACATGTTTGTACTTCCCTCATTTTTCAGCCATCACAATCTGTATCTCTGTGCAGTTCTCTATATAGTTTCGCAGGTTATCCTTGGATGGACGTTAGCTTTGCTATTCCAGGTAGCTCATGTTGTTCCAGAAGCTTCTTTCCCAGTCGTCGATTCAAGTGGTAAACAGCCTAAATTACACCAGGGTTTCCAATATCTTGCTGATAGAGCATTCTCCTCCTCTTTATCACATTTATCAAGCTCGAACAGGTATCTCTGGATAGAAATGGGTGTAGTACAAACTGAGAGTCACATACTTGGATCTATATCGATGATGCATACACATCAAATCTATATTCTTCTGAATCTGAGGGTCCTAACAGTGCTGAGAGAGCGAGAAGGCGGCCCAAGGAATCTGGGTAAACAAAATCAATATCACGATGTGCCAAGTGCCTTTTTCTCAGTCTCAGGGCCTACCTTAGATTCATATCTTGTTACTTTGTTAAGCAGGATATCAGAAACGGAAATGGACCAGGAAAGCCCTCAAGGAAATGCCAAAAGAATAGTCTATCTTAATTTCATTTGATTGGAAGCAGTAGTTGCCATTATCAGGCATGTTTGAAGTTTGAACTCGATAATACTTTCGTGATGATGGACAAGCTGGGTATATTATGCAATATTATTATAGTTGTTGGCTGAATCCAAAGTTATCCTTTGAAGGAAGAACAGGGAAGAACCGTTCGGAGGCGTCGAAGGCGAAATATAGAGACACAAGAGGCAGAAAGAGCTTCTGAGGGACCAAAAGGTCATGACCCGATATGATGCATGTGGATATTATCTTGTCAGACCTCTAAAAAAAGAATTCCGCCTTTAAATTCGGATATGGCCAGAGAATGCACATTTATATCCATATGTTCCTGCCCAAATCAATCGGGTAATAATCAGTCAGGCGTGTTCCACGTTGACTAATTTTACAGCCTAATGGCAATCGAGGCATCAGGGATTAGTTACAGGATACCCTGCCTCATCTCGTCCAGAGGCAACCCAACACAGAACAACAGGATTCCCAATTTTCTGTAATTTGCAAGGTGGGTGTTTAGAATCTCCAATGGGGTTTACAAAATGGCAACAGCATCTGCATCTCCAATTCCAAGCTTTTCAGTTCTCTACTGCATACATATCCCAATAGGAAGAGGAGGACCAGGAGAAACATTGCGACAGTAGCAGAATCGGTGGCCAATGTGAACAGGGATACTTCTGGCTCAGAGTGGTGGGACAACCTCAGAGGAGTGGCTAGTCCTCGCTCTAGCGATATCGTTCGGCCAGCAGCAGGGGCATTTGTAGCAATGTCAATCATGGAACTCATATTACTGTTGCAATACCTCCCCATCTCTGTCGTAATAGAGGAGTCGACTTGGAAGTAGTAGTGATGATGGAGGTGACTTGTCTGATGATCCTTTGCAGGAGGTCGATCCTTCAAATATTCTCAAAAACACGCAGACGAGCTTCACAGCCTACGAGTTATCAGTTTACAAGTTAAGAGATGGGTATACCCAACAATACAGTCAGTTCAGTTCTTGGGAAAAATGGTTAGCGCACAGCAAGTTGAAAACTGAAGGGACAGCCACCGCCTCAATCCAAAAAGACAAAAATCATTTATGGAACCGCCTAAAGGATTCATGCGCAGCCTTAGATATTTACTCCAAGATGTCAGCTGCCCAGCTCAGCCCATATAGTCTTTCATGCATTTATTTTTAGCAGAAAACACTGTTTTAGTTCAGATCTGTTTAGATAGGTTTGATAGATATTTTGAGATATTTTCCTTAAGATCTTATCCACAGATCTAAGTCTGTAAATTTTTTCTATAAAAAATCTCCCTATGTACTGTTCAAAAGGTGAGAGTTTTTTGATCGATCATCTGATTTGGAGGCTTGCTGTGTACGCTCTAAGACATTTAATAGACAGAGCTTGCTGGAAAATTGGTGTTTGGACTGTCTGAATGTGGGTTTGTTGGCTGAAGATTGAGATTACAGAATTCTCGTGCCTCTTCTTGGACTAATAAGTTTTCCTTATCTCTTTCTACAGTTGCTATGTTTGCTATATCATTCTGTGTCATGATCTAAACTTGCAGGGAAAAAGAATAGTTCAGATGTCACTTAGCTGTGCTCTGCCCTCAATCCCTGCTTTTTCTCAATGTTTTCTTTCTAAACTAGCCTATAATATGAATTCCTCTTAGGCTCATATTTGCACTAGTTTCCTCCGTGTATGAATATTGTTATAGGAATTCAAGTAATTTCTCCTATAGGATATTCATCCCGTTCCCTCTGTTAGCACGAATGAAAATTACTTAGCTGTCTTTCATTCCTTGCATCTGTTTCATCCTCATTCAAACCTGATATTACTCCTTGTGCAGCTATCCTGCTCTGTAGTCTCTTCTTTGCCAAAGAAAACACATTCCTCAGTCCACATCCTTGACTCCATGCCCAATGTTCTAAACCTCTTGCGCTTCGCATGCCAACTCTGCCTGAGTAGATCAACCATCCCGCCAAACTCACACAAAAACCCATGTGCATAATAACTAGCCTGAAATCATTTCCTAAACAAAGCTAAATCCCGAAGAGAGAGCCCTCTCTGACTGCTGGTAGGCTAGGACCGGCAGTCCAAAGCTTGGTCTGTGGTTACCTCGGCCGTATCCCTTAAGGAGCAGGGGACAACCTGAGTGTTAACACCATCATCGGTAATCTCCTTAATAACATACAACCCTAACCAGTGCATCCTGAATTTTCCAGGCAATTTATCAAACTTATTGTCATACAAAAAACACCAAGTCATTCACCTTAAAGGTGTGCAACATAATATGTTGGTCGTGCCATGCCTTTGGACCTACTGGTGAACTCCAGCCAAAAAACTCTCTTCTTCCAGCTCATCCAATTGTGTGAGCCTCTCCTCCAGTTCTCCACAGTCTGTCATACCTATAAGCATTGCCATGCATAAAATAGGCACAATGTATTCCATAAGCATTATGGCTTCCACACCATAGACCAATCTAAAGGGTGTATGTCTCGTTAAGTTCTTGCATGTCATCCAATAAGCCCATAGTACTACAAGTATGTGTAGGTCCCAATCATTTCACTGAGAGTTTCAAACTGTGGTTAGCACGGTTTCCAGTACTTTGTTGAACACCTCTACTGTCCCGTTAGCTTATGGGTGATAATGTGTGCTCTTTTGGTGATACACCTAAAATTCCTCTGTTAGTGTACTGATTGTCTCATTCAGAAACTGCATACCACAATCGCTCATCAAGATCTTTGGACATCCAAATCACGTCAGTAGATGTTCAAATAGAAACTTCGTGGCCATTGCCCCTGTGCACTCCTTCACCAGCTACACTTCTTCCCAATGAGTCAAGTTCTCCATCGCAATGATAATGTACCTCATGCTTGTCTTTCCTTGAGGCTGAATGGGTCCTAAAAAATCTATTCCCCACTTCCCAAAAGGTTCCAATGTCATTTGTGGATTCAAAGGCATTTCATCACTCTACGATGGCCTACTTGTTCGTTGAATTACACCACATGCCTCACAATATGCTTTTGAATCCTAATGTAGGGTTGACCACCACAACCCTGCACATAGAATCTTTTGCACAGTTTCACTCCTTACATAATTTCCTCCTGTGGCGCCCCCATGAGTGTCTATGTGGATGTTGCTTCTCTCGAACTCTGGTACATACATCCGCAATATCTCATCAATCCATCTTGTATAGATGCCCAACAATGATAGAGAAATCAGTCGCACACACCATTAATTCCTTCTTTTGTTGGAAATAGTATACTTCTGGTGCAGTTCTAGTCGTTAGGAAGTGTATTATGTCCTCAAAGTTTCCATATGTAATGTGCACAAAAAAGAGTTGTGCATCAGGTAATCCCTCCTCCAAATTAGTGGGTTCCTCCCCTGTCTCAATGCGTGCTAGGTGGTCAGGGCCCGTGTTCAATTTTCCAGGCTTCAGAACAATTTCAAAATCGTTCTCTTCGAACAATAAGAGCCATCTATAGATTTGTCCCCCCAACACAGGCTTATTGACCAGGTATTTTAACGTGAAGTGATTCGTATACATCTTAAAGTGACTTCCTAGCAAGTAGTTCCAATATTTTTGGAGTGCATAAACCATAGCTAGCCCCTCGTATTGAGTGGTGGTATAGTTCCTCTTTGTTTTGGATAATCTGTGGCTTGTGAACTTAATAGGGTTGTCCAATCCTTCTCTACCATACATCATTAATACTACCATCAACACTATACATGACTCATAAACATATACATGAAGCTCTTTCTTCCAGTTTGGGAAGACTAGAATTGGCGCAGTAACCATCTTTTCTTTCAATATATCCAGGCTTTTCTTATAGTCATCATTCCAATAGAACTAGACATCCTTCTTCAACAATTTTCCCATTGGTGCAGTGATCTGGGCATAGCATTTGATAAAATTTCTATAATATCTTGTATGTCCCAAGGTAGCGTGCAACTATTTCACACTCCTCAATGCTTCCAAGTTCAGAATCACTGTGATCTTCTTGGGGTCCACCATCAACCCTTGTCTGCAAACCACATGCCCCAATAGGTTCCCAAAAGGAACACAGAACAGGCACTTCTTGATATTGAGTGCGATTTGGTATCATAAAAAATTATCCAGCATCAAGCGCAAGCTCGCTACATGGAGCTTGACCAGCCCAAATATAGTCCAATCATAAAAATATACCTTCAGAAACTTATGAATAAATTCGTTGAATGTCCCGACAACCACGTACGAAAAGATCATAGCTACATTCTTCAACCCAAATGGGATTACAGTATATTGAAAAAAACCCCACTCAGTCATGAAGGTTCTCTTGCTCCTATCCTCTGGTGCGATTTTGATTTGGTGGTACCCAGAGAGCCCATCAGTGAAGGAGTATGCTTCCTAGCCACCTACATTGTCCAACACTTCATCTGTGAATGGAGTTGGGAAAGGATCATTAACACAATCATCATTCAGTTTTCTGAGATCCACATGTATCCTTATCTCATCCTTCTGCTTCTTCTCTTGCACCACCATCGGGCTTACATAATTAGATTCTTCCACAGGCTCAATGATTCCTACTATTAGCATTTTCGCTAGCTCTAAGAGGACATTCTCCTTGTATTTCAGATTTAAGCGGTAAGATCTCTACTTAACTAGATTCATGTTAGGCTTTAATGTGATCTTCATCATTCATAGATCTCTAATTATCCCTTTCAAATATATAAACTTGGTAGGGAATAATTCTTGATATTCGCGAAGTAATTCAACAACCTTATCCACCATCGTATCATCCCAATAGTCTCCAATCTTCATGAATTTAGGGTCTGCCTCCGTACCAATGTTGACATGTCTAGTTCTCATCGATGCAGTTATATTAGGGTTCTCAATCTGTAGTCCTTGAACCTCATAGTCGCCCTCCATTTTTGGAATGTTAATCTTCTATGAATCATCATTCTCCTCTTCAGAAATTACATTATAACATTCCAGTGCCTAACTAAGCTGAGTAGCCCATTTAGGCTGCGTCAAGTCTAAAGGATCCTCTGGTATCTTAAAGATGGTCGCTTTCACCTCTTGTAGTGCTTCATCAATATTTTGAAAGCCATCCTCGAAACCAAATGTCATCATTAATCCTTCATGCAGGATATCCCATTCACCTACCCCATGGTAGAGCTCCGTTTTTGTATACCAATTCATTTGTATAACATCCAGGGTATGACAGAATAGGTGCACCCATTTAGGTTGTCGATTTTATCCATAGGTCTACGTTGATTTGGCTAGATGTGCACATGGATCATTTTTCCCATCATACTTTCTGTCAGTCGCATATTGGGCTTCACAAACCATGCTCTCGTCATTCTCCTACATTCATACCAATCATCAAAACTTCCCTTGTGCATACCCCACCATCTTGTGGGCAAAGTAGGAAGTTCTCAGTCCAAGGCCTGGAAGCATTGATTTTCTAGCACCTCCCTTTCAAATGCATCCAAGAAAGTATCTACCTCACTTAGACCATCATAAGTAGGCAAATTTCTTACCTCTGACGACACACAACGCATCAATTGGGTCATCATGTTGCACTTCAACGTAGTTACTTCGTGTAACTGATTCTTCTAGTGTTTTATTTATTCATTGGAATATAAAGTGCAGGAACTTTCATGTAATCCACCCATCCGTGGTGGGATTTAGCTAGTATTGGCCTCGCACTATCATCTTATAGATGTAGTCGAGATCATCATCACTCTCATAGTTGTGGACTGTTTCTGTATAGGGTGATCCTTCAATAGGGTCCAGGGGTATTATTACACGTAGTGATTTATTCTTAAAGATCATCTTTCACTTCTTTAGATTGATTACCTCTTTCATATCAGTAGCCCAGTCAATTCCAAAGAGTGGAGGGTAGGAATTGCTATAATCAACAATCTCTATTACTTCAAAATCTGTCAGTGCGTTCACTCCCTCAATATCCACAGTCACTCCCTGTAGCCACCCCATGGGTATGATTTTCTACTAATTTTCCATCCTTAGGTGAATCGGAGACCATTGTAGTGCAGGTCTCACCATTCGCTCCCATGTCTGTTTCGGTAGAACATTCACATCTCATCCCAAATCTAGAATGACTTTATCCATTTCATATTCTCTGATTTGTGCAGTGAGTCTCATTTCATGTCTGTCCTAGTCTTATGGTTACCAATATTTTGTAGTACGTGCGGTTTACCTAGTGCGATCCCAATGCATCTCCTGATGAGTTCTTGCAGCGCTTCATAGCCTTACTATCATGCAGTAACTTCATACAGTTTTCGAGGAAATTTGTAAGCGTAGAGGGTTCCATCTCCAACTTCAATTTATCCTTGCTTACTGAAGTGGATGCCTTAGTGAAGCTCTTCTTAGCTTCCAGGAATGCTTAACGAGCATGCTTCAAATCAAAATCGATCAGTTTTTCTAGGGCTTTGTGAACCCATGTACTATCTTCCATTCGTTTCCCCTTGTTAACTCTTATCGTGATTCCACTTCAGAGCTCTATATTTATGTTTAGAGCTTCCTCGCATGACTCAGACCTAATCATCTGTAGGTTATGAGTCGAGGGAGGCAGTAATGCCCCTTTATCATGTATCCTAGCTATCACCATAGGAAAATCTTCCATTTCATGATCAAACAACATGTAATACATGCATGATGAGGGCACTGGATTAGTGTAATCACAGGCATAATGTCCCAGCCTTCCGCAATTGTAGAAAATACACTATCCTCGACCTCTATCAGGTCCTCCTCTACCTCAGTCTCGTCGACGCCCTTGAAATCCAGTTCATGCCATCCTTGCATTCTGGTCAAGGGGTCACATTTTGGCCTGAACCCTGTAGGCAAGAGCTCTATCCATCATCGATTGATAACTTCTACAAGTATTCTCATCATGTCCTACCGATCTGCAAAAATTGTAGAACAACTATTGTGATGCTTGGAAATACTTCTCTAGCAAGTGGCAGTTATCAGTGGCATGTTTTCTAGCTACCTGACAGATAGCACACTATAAAGCAAGCACCGCACTAGGTCCTGCTTGAGCTTCCAGCCTTGCATGGTCCTCCTTCTATAAGGTAATTTGCAAAGACCAGGCAATGGTCTTTGTCATGACCCTGCCCTTGCATTTCAAGCACCATACCTCCTCACATACCTCTAATCGAACCATCGTGTCCTACTTAAAACTTTGCATCTCAAGGGACAAATTTTGCAGCTATGTGTGGATCTACTAAACTCCTAGATTAGGATCTTGCGTTAGAGTCTCATGTAGTCTCAAAGAAATCTCCAAGGCCTCTGCCTGAGTTGTGATATTTTGCTGCGACAACGCGCACCTTAAGTGTGGTTGTAGCGAAGCCACAAACCACTCGCAATGTTGTCCATCTATCAAATTCATATTAGCTTTGCAGATTTGACATTTCAATCTTTGATCCAATTCCCATGGTGTCTTGCCTGGTCACATTGTGATCTCTTTGAATCCCATAATTGGCTACGACTCGGACTTAGGTCTACTGAATTCCCTATTTAGTGTTGCTTGGATGTTCGCTACTCTAGTATTTGGGTTACTGTTAGAGTACTTAAAGTACCAAGTTAGTGTGCAATCTTGTATAGCACTAAACAGAGTCACTTTCTTTATATGATCATATGTAACACATTGAGCTTCCCATATAACCCTTACAATGAACAAAAATTGGCCCGGGACCTCATTTCCTAAGCCTTTGAACAAAGGAAACTTCAGTGTGTTTGCCATATTGAATCGCGGTGGAGGTGGAGGTGGTACGGGTGAAGTTGGAGGTGATGGTGGAGAAGACGTAGGTTGTTTGGGTGGAGGTGGTATTCGTGAGGATCCTTGTCTTATCAACTAAATAGCACTTTGCAGAGAGACTTTCGCTATCCATTCTTCATGCATTCATGGAGGTGAAATCAAGGGGCTATACTCTGGACCCTTATTTCCTTCATTTCTATAACATTTTCTGCTCATGTAGTCCCAAACATCAAGGTAGATGCATAACCCATTTTTTCACACAACAACATTTTAATCCAAGTATTCATAGATTTTACATACTTACCTCGGAGTCCTTTGAAAAAGCTTCGATCTACCTCAGTATAGCTAACTGATGTGTCGACTACGAATTCAGTAACAAATCCTCCTATGATGCAATCAAGCCAATGATTGATAGCGTGTGCAATCTTATCCTCTAATGCTTCCAAACTTCACACTAGCACTAGGGTCCACACAATAGGACCATCAAGTTTTCGCCTTCCTTGGCTATCTTCTACCTTCATGATCCACTCATATAGCTCAGTATCGTTAACAGGAAAACTAGTGTCCATTCAGAGCTGCTAGTCCCACTAAGACGAGTATCTATCTTAGAAACAAACAAGCCAAAGTTACTTAAATGTCCCTTTAAGAGAGATATATGAGAGAGAAGCAGAGAGTACCAACCTCATTCTTTCACTTGTCTCCTTGCTTGTTTGCTCCCTCCTTTGACAGATCCTCACCACTCCTTCCTCACTTGTCCCGCTTCAAAGAACACCTGTAGAGTCAAAGTAGCATAATACCATCAAAGCATAAAGATCTATAACCATAAAAAATATAGGATCAGATGTATATTAACCATACAAATGCATACACCAATACAAGATTCAGAAATATATAAGTATATGGAGGAAAAAGCAAATAGCTTTATTCATAGAAGTAGTAGAAGAGAGGATATAAACCTAGCAGTATGATCCAGTGCCATCCTCCCAGCATGAAAGCCCTCTTCACCTCATGAAAATCTAGATCACCCAACACTATAATGTTTCATAGAGAAACAAACAACACTTCCTTACAAAATACAAAATTTAGGCCTTTGGATCTCTAGGATGAGGGATCCATATATAGATATTTGCAGGGGATGAGTCAACTTTTGGAATTTTTATTAGTGTCATTTCACTGATAGTTCTTAGTTCCACTTGGAGATTTCATGATCTCTTACTCATCCCTAGGCAAATTCAAAGAGGCAAGTGTCAAATCAGCAGTTTCTAGAAGATTCTCTGTGTTTCCACCTAGAAAATTGCCTTTGCCATTTGTCTTTTCTCACTCATCAGACCCTACAAAAGGGCTTTTCAATATGCATCGTACCCTTTGCATGTGAGAGGTGACATGCATCGCACACTCAGCATGGAGCAGTCTATATGGTTCAGTTTTCACCAGTTCTAAGTAGTTTTCTAAGGAGAACTTCTTGGAAATGATGTAATCAGCTAACCTTCTTCCTTTAGGGTATGAAAAACACTTTTAAGGGTTTAGAAGCCCTTGGTTTATGGACATATGTGATTGGGGTTGTAGTGCCCAAATATTTCTATAACAGTTTCCCCCTAAAGCATGAGGTCGTAAATCTTGTGATGTCAGGTGAAAAGCTTTATCATGAGGATCCAAGGTTTTTCGAACACGAAGGTGACCTATAATAAGATACAATACAATACATTATCTTCATAATATTTTCATGATCTAGGTGATGCAAGAATTCCCATGCTCAGATTTATAAATTCATTTTCATGTACATAGGACAAACAACCATCCGTGTGGTAGACTAATGATTCTGGTAGGGCCATCATCCCTTCGCTTGGATGATTATTTGTGTAGTTATGATGTACATTTGATGTCTTTATTTTCCTGAATATATCATAGCCTGGATGGATGAAACTAGATCTAGGGTCTTCAAACTCATTCAATCTTCGCCAGAAGTACAAGTGGATCCATGTGAAAAGTTGTTCTGGTTTCGAACATGGAAAGACATCACCTGATTACCAGCCAATGATGTAAGCTATTAACAGGCGTGAGAGGAATTATCGATAATGATAATGACCCTCAAGGTACTATAGTACAATTCACATGGTGTGAATACATGAGTCGATATCTAACAACACACAAAATCTTTCGGTTGAAGGCCATTGATGTAAACCTGTCACCGAAAGTGAGAAACTTGCCATTGAGGCATGCAAGCTTCAAAGTACTGAAAGGGTTGTTCGTAAGTAGACTTCTTGGATAATGAGCTAATGTCAACAAGAAGTGACCTGTTGTAGGAGGGCCTTAATGAATCCCACATCTATGACACAGATAAGAGAAAATGATTTTGTTTAGGTGAAAACAATTTGATGATACAAGGTTCAGGGTGGCAGTCATGAAAGAATGGAGCATGAAGGTATTGTAGTGGATGAGGCGTTAGCTAGCTTGGTGAATTCTCTGAGTGACTTCTCTTAAACATATCAACAACAATGAAATGGATTGGTATCGTTAACCCCAAAAATGGATGGTACAGAGGACCAATAGTGATATGATTGGTGAACGAAATAACCCAACCCGACTTAATCATGGTGATGGAGTGAAAGTGTCATGTTCAAGAGCGACCTACTACCAATGAAGTTCTTCAAGTTTTCTTCCCATTTTTCTCTAGTCATTGCTGACCAGTACCTCTTTATTTTTTTCAAGCTTAAGGAGGATAACATATGCTTGCTCTATAATTTTCCCTTCGGGAAAACCTGTCGCTACATTTTAGCGAGCCTAGTGACAACAAAACTCACTCATATCTATAATGGACAAGTTTATCGCTATTTTTTTAACAAGTTTAACAACAAAGACAACTCAGTCCTTTTCAGTTTTAGAGAGTCTGAAAAGAAGGAAAGGAAACTCCAATAATCCTTTTTCTTAGTATAATCCCTTAAGTCTGTAAAATTATAAAATAATACGAAAGGGATGACTTTTCCGATCACTTTAACGATTCAAAAAAGACAAGCGCTCGATCTTTTTGTGTAATGATCCCTCAGGTCCAAAAAGATTAAACTATAGAGGAGGGATGGCACTTCCAATCACTTTAACAAGTTGGAGAGGCCAATTTCTCGGCAATCTTTTTTTATTTTATGAGTCAAGAAAGAGCTTAAAAGAGACTTGTTGTTTCCAAACACTTTAATGAGCTGGAATGCTCAACAATATTTTCATATTTAACGATTTTGAAAAAGGTTTAAAAGAGAATCGATACTTTGAATTTGTTTGTCCTCACAGCATTAACCTCTGAGGTAGGAACTTTGTCATTTTCCTTTCTTCTAAAAATTGCAAGGGCGTTACCAGATGAGGCCTTCATAGTTGGCATACTTGAGGTACCAATCACGCCGTCACCGGCATGAGAGTCCCTATTCAATTTAGGAAGAGGAGGAATGGAAAACTCCAGTCTAGGAACATCAAGAATTTTGTCATAGAGCATGCGAGACTGAGTATAGATCAAGTCTAGATATTGCGCACGAGCAATTACTTGCTCTTCAGTGAAAACTCCTCCCTTGGCCACATATTCTGTAATAGAAGGTAACAATGACTTAATAAAGCATTTAGCTAATAGCTGATCAAGAACATATGTCTTCACCATTCTATGATGACGTGGCCACTCATAAATATGATTAGATATGTGAGTGGTTGTTGTCTGCTTAGAATTGGTAAGAAGCTCCATTCCTATTTCGTACCTTATGGGTAACTGAAAATGGGTTAAAACGGTGGTGGCAACGACGTTGAAGTTATCGAATGAAGCTTTAGGCAATTCGATGTACCATGTTGCTGCCAGACCAATTAATGTTCACTAAAAAAGGTGAAGCCTAATCAAAACATCATTGGGAGTGTTGAACGAACACCAAAGATGAAAGTTCATCACATGATTCGATGGATCTTCATCGGGATTTCCATTGAATTTAGGAATATATGATGGAAGCTTATGAGGAATCGCCAACCACCAAGGGGCATAAGAAATTGGATCATTTGTTAACCGTTTCAGATCTGGTAATTCTAAAGTTGCTACGAAAGGCAACTATTGATTCGGGTTTGGTGAAGCATACCTAGGATAAGATGGGATCACCTAAGCCGTGGGTCTTTGCATACTAGCATAATGTATTTGATTTTGATAACTTTGATAAGGTTGATGGGCGTAACCATT
>APFE030555043.1:135074-199727 GCA_000404065.3 Pinus taeda | reverse complement strand
CTTGGTCTGTATGTTAAATATGTTTTATTTTATGAGATATTCAGGTGCTATTTAATCGTTTGATTGTTAGTGAATGCAGGTTTCGAAGTGAAGGAGGAGCTCATCCGGATCAACGAGTCTGGACTACTACAACAGCGTTGGACTACAGGTAGGATCTAAACACTTGATTTCTTGTATGGTAAATGAATGTTTAGAGAAGGATTGCTCTTAATTGTCTTGTTTGTCACTAGAAAGTCTTAGGCTTCTAGGGAGGTTGGTTTTTTCCGCAAGATTAACTCTTTCCACATGACATGGATCATGTAGGAAGCCCTTTTCCTATACCAGTGCATGTGACTTCCTGCACTTTGGTTCAATTATTTACTTTATAGCAAACATTGAATTTCTTTCCTGCATATTATTTCCAGTTATTTTGGGATAAAATGAATTGTTAACTTCAGTAATGGTCTTCAACATTAAAATTATATCTTTGGAGGATCTGAGAACAATTGCATGAATTTATCATAAACATGTTATACTTGCATTTTATGTCTTCTGAAGAAGGAACATAAACACTTTGTGTGGATTTCCAAAGTTAGTTGACTCGTGGAGATCACTTAGACTACTTCTTTTATTATTTTGAGTTGCTTTCATTTCATGAAGTTTACTTCATCTACAATATTGAATTAAATAAAGAATTTCCTTTCCATTGAAAATTTATTTTAGGATTTCATTTGCGGTTGCAATTCTTTTTTAGCACATCTTTCAGTCTTTTCGAAAGTAATCAGAAACTTGGTGAAGAAAACTCTGCCTCGGTGCAAGAGCTAGTATCTTCTCACAAAAAAAGAGTGCTCTAAGCCCTGAAGCTTAGAGAATATTGACAATGAAATAGATCGTCAGTAAGAGAGGTAAAATATTCTTTTACACAAAAACACTATGCATGCACTAGTGTAAGTAGATTGCAACAGTGCAAGAAAATGTCGTTTGTGTAGAAGGAAGATCAAGACGAAAACAAATCTCTGCAAGGGCCCACTTGTTAGACTATTAGCTATCTATTTGAAGATGAACATAGAATTTCATTCCAGAATTTAAGATTGTCTTAGTTGTGCAAAAATTCGTTTAGTTGATCTGCTTGCAAATTGTTCTTTTACATTCTAGCACTAGAGTTTCCTTGGTGTCAATTTCCTTTAAGATTGTTTTATGTCTGATTCTGCAAGCATTTCCTTTAAGAAGTAGGTTTCGGCATAGGAAAATTTCATACCACTTCTAGCATTGCCTTTGTTTCATCTCTAAGTTTACGAAACCCTCAGATTGACAATTAAGTGTTGAGGAGTTTGCTTAAGCACAATTCCTACACCCAACATTTTGGCGGCATTGTCGAGGAGGCAGTTTGAATTGGTAAGAATTTTCCATATTTTACAATAGGGGTAAGTCTGCTATTATTTTTTCTGCAGTGTGTTTCTATTGTTTGAAGGAATTTATAGGTGCTGATCTATTTTTTTAAATTGCAGTTTTTATTTGAATTTCATTTTGTCATTTTTTTTAAATGAATACCTAAAAGAGGTAGGGGTCCGAAGCCCACTAGCGGCCAAAGAAATACTGATAAATCTGAAACAAAAACTCATATTTGGCCTTCTTTTGTAGGCAGAAAGTCCAAACAAACTCAGAATCATCACGCAGGAATAGTCCACTTAGGCTCTTGTAGTAGTGGTCTGGATGTGACACAGCCCATAAAGGGGAACAAGGGGATTGTTGGAATCCATAGCCAGCCTATTCAACCTGCTGATTATAATGCACACTCATATTCCTATCCTAACACTGGTCACTCTCAACATTGGTAGCATGGGAACCAATATCAGTACGGACAACCCTCCCAATCTTGGAAACAAGGATGGAGAGGGCCAAACCATTCACATCATTCACATCATTCCTATCCTACACCTATGGAATCATACCCTGCTACATATGCAACTTACCCAATGCCTCAACCATCATTAACCTAGCTAAGTCAGCCTATGCCACCATTACCTTTACCTCCATCGTTTCTACCTTCTTTGCTACCTTCTCAACTTTTACCAAACCCTAGTAATAAAGCAGTACAAGTGATCCATTCTATGAACCCACTTTCTTCATCCAAATATCAAACTACGCCAGTTGGATTCAATGATCTCCAATTGAGATCAGGGAAGATAGTAACCTCGGAAAATCAAAAGCATCCTATGGTGATTATCAATGAGAAAGGATAGGAGGAAACTCCTGACCATTATGAGAAAGATGACATCATTCAGCCTGTCCATGTACATTATGATCCCTTGTCATCTTCTTATAACTAGCCTCCTTATCCAGAGAGGTTAGTTTTGGAGAAGAAAGACCCCATTCCTGAGTCTAGCGTAGATTCTGAGCTTAGGAACCTTTTCATAAGGATACCTTTTCTCCAAGCTATCAAAGAGATCTCCATCTATACAAAAATCATCACGTAAATCTATCTCAATAAGCTAGGAAGGAGAAGACTGGAACCTCAAACTATTCAATTTGTTGGCAGAGTAGTAGAGTTAATGATGTAGTGTATGCACATGGAAAAATATACCGATCTCGGAAACCGTATTGTCTCTATTCAGATAGGTGATGTCCTTGTCTCCAATGTGCTTATCGACCTATGGGCAGCCATTAATGTGATGACCAAGAAAACCATGGGTCAACTTGGATTGGTCCATATTCATCCTACCACCCTTGTCATTGAACTGGCAGATAGATCTAAAATCAAGCCGGAAAGGGTGTTGGATGATGTGGTTGTCTCACTAGACTCTTGCGAATATCATGCAGATTTCATTGTGCTTCAGCCAAAGAACCTTGTGGGAGGGAATCCCTTGATCTTGGGATGACCATGGCTTGCTACAGCGAATGCTTATATTGAATGTCATTCTGGCGATATGTATATTTCACATGGAGATTCCAAAAAGAAGGTCACCTTATATCCACCCACTAGATCCATTCAGGAGCTCCAAGACACTTTATGATCAGACTATAGTAGTGATGAGGAGACTCTACCTATTTCCTTGATACATCAAAATGATGAGTCCTTGTAGGAGGGTGATATTCAAGACTTCTTGAATAATCTAGACGCCATGCCTAATTTTGAGTCATTGAGTCACATTTTTAGTCTAGATTTTCAGGAAAGATATGACTCTCTACATCCATCACCACCATCTCTAGTGACACCTTTGTGCAATCATGAGCCTTATACTACTCTTGTTAAGATTATTCCAGGAAAATCCTTGTGTATTAGTTCAAACTTGGATCCTTCTCAGCAAGAACAACTTGTGAATTTTTTGCGAAACCATCTAGATGCCTTTGCATGGGGTTATGAAGATATGAACGGAATCCCTCTTGAAACATGTAGAACCTAGATCTATATTCAGGATGGAGCCTGACCTGTTTGACAACCCCAGAGGTGAATGAACCTAGGTCCAAGGGACATTGTAAAGGACGAATTGCAAAAACTCTTAGATTTTGATTTTATATATCTTATTTCTAACAGCTTGTGGGTCTCTCCATTAGTATTATTCCCAAAGAAATATGGGATATGGTGCATTTGTATTGACTACAGAGAATTGAATAAATCCACTCTCAAAGATTACTTCCCCCTTCCTTTCATTGATCAGGTACTCGATACCCTTGCTGGTAACAAGTACTTTTCCTTTATAGACGGCTTTAGCGGATATAACCAGATACAGATAGCACCTGAGGATCAAGACAAAAGAAATTTTACATATCCATAGGGTATGTTTGCTTACCAAGTGCTTCCGTTTGGGCTATGTAATGCCCCATCTACCTTTCAAATGGCAGACTTAGCTATTTTTGCCGACCTTGATTGCATAGAAATCTATATGGCTGACTTCTCTATGTTTGGTGATTCATTTCAGGAAGCCCTCAAGAATCTAGAAAAAGTGATTCATCACTACCAAGAGGCTCATCTCTCCTTGAGTGATAATAAATTTAGATTAATTTGCAAGGAGAGAGTGGTTCTTGGCCACATTATTTCTGGAAAAGGTATCAAGGTTGGCCATGCAAAAATTGAAGTCATTCTGAGTCTTCCTATATCCAAAAATCAAAGGGAAGTGAGAGGTTTTCTAGGAAATGTGGGCTACTATAGGAGATTCATTGAGAATTTATCAAGCATAGCTATCCCCCTTTTTCAACTTTTGGCTAAAGATAGTGAGTTTTCTTGGTCCACTACTTGTGAACAGTCTTTTGAGACATTGAAGGAAAAATTAGTGTAGGAACCAGTCTTGAGAGAATCAAACTAGTCCCTACCATTTCATATTTCCTCTGATGCCTCAGATACTTCTATTGGCACAAATTTAGTACATGAAGAAGACAAACAATATTATGCTATTTATTTCATTAGTAAAAACTTGTCACCCACTTAATTCAATTATACGGTTACTGAGAAAGAGTTTGTAGCTGTAATTTTTTCTATTAATAAATTCATACATTATATTACAGTACACGAAGTCTTTGTACATAATGACCATTCTGCAATAAGATATTTGATGATTAAACCATTAGCTAGTGCTAGAGTGACTAGGTGGTTGCTATTGTTACAAGAATTTAATATTACTATTGTTGATAGACCTGGAAAATCAAATGTAGTAGAAGATTATCTTTCAAGATTAAATAATCCTGGTGAAGAAATTCTAATTGATGATGATTTTCCTGACGAACATGTTTTTGCGGTGTCAACAAAATCTTCATGGTTTGCTGACACAACTAACTATTTAGTCACTCGAAAATTACCACCTCACTTATCTGCTCGCGAAAAGCAGAATATCATTCAGAAAAGTGTTGCATATTCTTGGATCCAAGGAGACCTCTTTTACAATGCAGCAGATCTCATCATCCATATATGTGTAAGAGAGGAAGAAGTTTTAGATATTTTAAAATCTTCCCATGATGAACCTTATGGGGGTAACTTTACCGATAAGTGGACTACATACAAAGTGTTACGAGCTGGCTATTTTTGGGCTTCTTTGTTCAAGGATGCCAAACAATATGTCAAGCGGTGTGATAGTTGTCAACGAATTAGCCAACCTAATCAAACCAATGAAATTCCTTTATGTCCTCAAGTTATGATTAAGCCTTTTGAAAAGTAGGCCATTGATTTCGTAGGACCAATAAATCCAACATCATCAAATAAAAAACATATTTTGTTTTGGATAGATTTTGTTACGAAATGGGTAGAAGCTAAAGCTATTTCTTTTGCTACTGAAAGAGTTGTTGTTGATTTTCCTTTTACTAAAATCTTTACTAGATTTGGTGTTCCTAGAGAACTTGTTTCTGAAAATGGACCATAGTTTATTTCTAATCTAGTATAGGGTGTGATCGAGTAGTACAAAATACGACATAGCAAATCTACACTGTATCACCTGCAAGGAAATGGCCAGGTGGAGTCCACGAATAAGGTGATTGAGTACATCCTCACAAAGATGGTAAATATGCACAAAAAGGATTGGGATGAAAAATTACTAGAAGCATTGTCGGCCTATCCAACCACTTGGAGAAACATCATAGGTTACATACCATATGATTTGGTGTATGGGAAACAAGTCCTCTTGCCGATAGAATTCTAGATCAAGAATTTCAGAACTGCAATCCAATTTTGGCTAGGTCTCTCTAAAGCACAACAGTAGCGTCTTCTATAGTTAAACACGTTAGATGAATTCCGTAGGGATGTTGTTCAACAGAACATCTTGGTTCAACAACAATGCAAGAAGTGGCATGACAAGTCCATTTAGAATAAGCATTTCCAACCAGGTGATTGGGTACTCCTTTACGATTCTAGATTCAAATATTTTGAAGGAAAATTCCATACATGTTGAATGGAACCCTATGATGTGGTCAAAGTGTTTGAAAATGGAGTAGTAGAAATCAAAACTATTGATGGATAGAATTTTGTGTTCCTGGTAAACGGGCATAGATTGAAGGTGTATTTTCAACCCCTTACTAAAGGAATTTTATGTAGCAAGGCCAACAACCATTTTAAAAGGAGTTGGTAGGTGGTATCACCAACCCATCGAATATTTTATTCCTTCTTGTCCTTATTGAAAAATAATAAAAATAAAAATAAAAATAAAAGATGACAAAAACAAAAAGTATAAAAAGAAAAAGTTTCCTCTAATTATGGAAATCAGTTCCCTGACATGATTGTAGAAGGATCGACCTAAACAATAGCATGTTGGTACGAATATCAAAATTTTAATAAAAATGGAATATGACTTGATTTTTAGATATGTTGGTTGCCACCAAGAAGAAGCAGGTTCACAGAACCAAGCACTTACCCAAGTTTGGCGTAACTAGCATGGACAATTTTATCCAAGTAAACGCTTACTTCCCACTACAGTTATTTCTTTCTTGCACCAGTGCAGGCAGATTTCAATGTAAAATATTTTTCCTTTATTCTATTTCCCATTTTGATAATTCCCACTAGTTTCTTTTCTAATATCCCCAACAAATTACCTTCCTCTTTCTTCTAAGAAACTACCCTTTCATGATTTCATAAAATCCCTCTTTTCCCTTGAATTTTGTTCCCACATCTCGGCTTTTTATCCCTCTTTCTGATATTGTTTCTGGAATCCCTGCTATAATATTCCTTCCCATTCTAATTTTTTTTTACCCCCTTCCCACTTCTTTATTCCCTCATAAATTGATTGCAGAATTTGATGCAGTCAATCTAGAAGGCATGCTCATGAAACACCAAAGGATGGTGGATAAATTTTTCTTATATATTGAGGCAAAAAAATTTCTTGTATATTGAGGGAAAATTTTTAGTCCAGCTATAGAATTATGTTCTATCAGATTCTTTGTTTTGGTAAAGTCCCTAGTGAAAGATGCGCAGTGCAAGCACAACGCAGCTCAAGCAGGTTTAGTGTAGGAACAAAAATGGCTACAAAACCAAGTAAAATTCACACAGTCGAGGAGTGTTTTATCAAGGATATTTGTGGATCTTTACTTTCCTATATATTGATATACTATAGCATTACATGTTTTAATTGATACTTTGCTTCATTATTTACTAACCTACGAAAAATCTTTAAAGTGCAAGATGTATAAGGTTATCAAATCTAATCTTTTTAATAAGTGTTGAAGTATGTCTTGGTTAAATTAGGATGTTGACTGTGGCATAGTACTATTGTCAGGTAGCCTTTATTCACCCTCCTTGAAATAATTCCCCATTAGTTGTCCATTATTGCTTTTCCCGTGAACTGACCATTGTAACCGTTGTGCCACCACCACCTACACCTCCACTGCACCCAATTGTTATGATTCACCCATAGTGGGCTGACACAAATCTGTGCCTAATATGAAGGGTTGTTCCATCATGACTAGGTGAGTGGTCTTGAAAAGGGAGAGGTGACGAACCTCCAGCATAAAGTTCTTGGCAAACATTGGAGTCACTTGCAAAAATTATTTCAATGGTGTAATCTGAAAAGGGAAGTGCAGTTCAAAATGGCACTCGTAAGGAGTGAGCCATTGTCTTTCCAAGAGATTTCGAAAACCGCAAAGTACAGGAACAGTCTTGCACTATTGCAAGAATCTAGGTTCCTACCATTCCTATAAAATTTTGATAGGTTTGACATGGTTGTGGTACTGGAGTTCGCAAGCACATTCAAAGGAGGATGAGTGAGGGTCAGATTGTTGAAATTCAAAGTTACAGATGAGTATATTATACAAGCCACATGCTTTCCACTTACAGCAGAGAAATGGTTTAAAACGAAAGGTGGCTTGTGAAGAAATGGCGGCACCAGTTCGTTGTTGACAAGAAGATTAAGATTGACTGGAGGAAGGGACTTCCATAGAGTGCCATGGTCGAGAAATGGTGAGACCTATTGTTCATACTATAGAAATACGTAACTAGGGAGGATGCTGTACATTGGCATTTGCATATCATCTTCGGTTGTTGCTACACTTCGAGTCGGGAAAATTGATTAATTTTCCTTACTACCTACTCAGAAGTCTTCAGAAGATGGTGAAGGGTGTGTAGAGTGGAAATGTGAGCCAAGTTACAACCAAGCTCTACCATCATGGGCTTATCTCGATTCTGGTCAAGAAGAAGCTGGAAGAAAAAGGAGTAACTTGGGAAACATTCCCGAAAGAGTTTCAAGTGAGGGATGCAGAGAAGTCTGCTAGCATGAGTACAATTAAGAAGAGGAAAGTAGAGACATCATCTCCTACCAAGCAGCGAGATGAAAGTACACTAGTGCAAGCAGAGAAGAAGACCGTAAAAAATAATCCACCCATGAATAATAAGAGAAAGATCAGAACCTCGGTGAGCAGGAAGATTGCCTCTCAAGGGATGAAGCAGTTGAGTTCTCTAATAATAATCGATGAATCACCCCAAGTTTCCCCTACAGTTCATAATTTCTCAATTCTTGCGAATGAAACAACACACACCATGGAAGATGAAGAGAATGTGGAAGATAATGTCTTGTTCTCTATTTTTGTTAGGAAATTAAGGAAGAGGAAGATGAAATCGAGTACTAGTGAAGTCCAAATAGAGCATCATGACGATGAAGAGGAATAACATATAGAGACCCTTGATAATTTCAATGAACCAGACATGGAAACCCTCAATTATTTCGAGGAACAGGGTACTGAAGACCCTACTATTATAGAAGGGCAGGGTACTAAAGCCCTTGCTGTTATAGAAGAACGGGGAACTAAAGCCCCTACTGCTTTTGAAAGACAGGGTACTAAAGACCCTACTATTATAGAAGGGCAGGTTGTAAAGCCCTTGCCGTTATAGAAGAACGACGAACTAAAGCCCCTAATGCTTTGGAAAGATAGGGTATTGAGACCCCTGTTGGTTTAAATGGATGGGGTACTTAATCCCCCAATGAACTGGATGCATAGGGTGTTGAAAACCCCGAGGAATTGAGTGCACAAGGCACGAAGGTTGTGGAGGGTATCAAAACCCTCGATGAGAAGAAAACCTTGAGTGCAAAAACCCTCGGTGACATCATAATGCAGAAATTTGACGACCTTGACCTTGATGATGATGGGACTTGTTTACAGTCCATCATAGAGAAGACATTCACACCTGAACACCTTAGTATGACAACCTCCGCTCTCTACCTCAATAGCCGAATAGTAGATTTGGAGAAGCAAGTTCATGACCTGGAGGCTTTGAGCGAGGTCATGAAGGAGAAGAGTTGGCAGAAGTAGAGTGAGGTGGACCTACATGCACAGGTAAAAAGGCAGAAGCAGCAAGTAATGTTATGGAAGGATCAAGTCTCCATATTCTACAAATGCCTCAAGAAGGTCACTAAGCAGCTACAAAGAGCCCGAGAAAAATCGAAGATAGTGAAAGCAAGAATAAACATTGATGTTCAGGATTGAGGAGTTGACCATTCATTTTTCAGGATTTTTTGCACAAGGTGAAATGTTGTGTGAAGACATATAATATCTTAGGGATGGGAGCATGTTGGTGTCCCAAATTTCCCTATTTTTAACCCATTTCTATAAACATTAACCTATGTTTTATCTCAACATAAACCTCTCTTTCCTGCGCTACTCCAAGATAACTACCTATTCCTACACATGCTTTGTATTTTACATTAAGATTTATTAAAGTGATTTATTAATCATTTTTATATGGATTTCATGCCTATTAAGTACCTCTTGTAACTTATGTTGGTTTCCTAGAAGTAATTGATGAACTTAGTATTAATTATGATTGAGTATGATCAATGCAAGAATATTCCTATGCTGCCACGAGGACTATCTGATATTTCCTTGAGCTAAATCTTTCCACGCGGACATATTTGACCCTTGACTCTAAGTTTAATTGTTGATGAACTGAACAAGGATATCGATGGTGCACAATTAGCAATTTTTTCCAAATATGGTCTATGGCCAAGCAAGATACATGTTCCTTTATAATTGTTGGCCAATTTTGTAATTTTGGTTGTTAGTCTATTAGATAGAAAGGCCTGAACATGAAAATGTCTATAATTAGTGGAATACGTCTAAGGCCAAAAGGATGTATAAAATAGAGATCATAGGTAGAACTGGATAGTGATGCTTCAACTGTAATTTCATTTTCTATGTAATTGGTATCGCCCTATGGCTCTAATCTCCACTTGCACCGCTATATACATTTGTTGATCAAGTAATACAAGGAATCTACCATGATTTTCATACACTTTGTTTAATTTATCTTTGATGTATATTTGAGTGTTGAACCTTTTCGTTTCTTAAATGGGAAATGATATGGTTGGCTAGGGCCCACCAAACCCATCTAGTTTACGCCCTATACTTTCATTATTCAGAAAGACAGTGTGAATATTTCCTTTTGCAGTTTCGTGGTGTGATAGTTCTGATATTTATTTCTGAAATTTTGATTTGAATCTCTTTCGTAGTTAAAGTTTGAAATGGATCCTTGGCTTGGAAGTTAATTGAATTTATTTCTTTTCTGGAATTACTTTCTCGCATTCCTTTACTTGCAATCCTTATCTTAATTCTCTCTCGCTTGGATTCTGCAGGAAGCCCTTTTCCTATACCAGTGCATGTGATTTCCTGCACTTTGATTCAATTATTTATTTTACAACAAACATTGAATTTATTTCCTGCATATCATTTCCAGTTATTTTGCAAGCAAATGAACTGTTAAATTCAATAATTGTGTTCAACATTAAAAGTATATCTCTGGACGATTTTAGAACAGCTGCATGAATTTATCATAAACATCTTATACTTGCATTTTATGTCTTATGAATAGGGAACATAAACACTTGAGTGGATTACCAAAGTTAGTTGACTCGTGCAGATCACTTATACCACTGATTTGATTACCTTGAGTTGCTTTCATTTCATGAAGTTTACTTCCCCTAAAATATTTAATTAACTAAAGCATTTCCTTTCCATTGACAATTTATTTCAAGATTTCATTTGCAGTTGTAATTCTTTTTAGTACGTCTTTCAGTCTTTTCAAAAGTAATTAGAAACTTGGTGAAGGAAACTCTCCCTCGGTGCAAGAGATGGTCTTTTTTCGTAGAAACAGAGTGCTCTAAGCCCTAAATCTTACAACATCTTCACAAAGACATAAATCTTTAGTAAGAGGGGTAAAATATATATTTACACAAAAAAACTATACCTGCACTAGTGTAAGCATATTACAATAGTGCAAGAACAGGTTGTTTGTGTAGAAGGAATATCAAGAGGAAAATATATCTCTGCAAGGGCCCAATTTTTAGACTGTTAGCTATGTATCTGAAGATGAACATAGCATTTCATTCCATCATTTAATTTTTTTTTAGTTGTGTGAAAACTCATTTACTTGTTTTACTTGCAAATCGTTCTTTTACATTCCAGCACTAGAGTTGCCTTGGCGTCAATTTCCTTTAAGATTTTTTTCTTTCTAATTTTGCAAGAATTTCCTTTAAGAAGTATGATTATGAATAGGAAAAGTTCATACCACTTCTGGAATTGCATGTTCTTCGTCTCTAAGTTTTTGAAACCCCCACGTTGACAATTAAGTGTTGAGGAGTTTTCTTAAACACAATTCCTGCACCCTACAGAGTGTACTTACATCAAGTGTAGGAGTTATTAAGTAGGAGGCTAGCATAATTGTCCCAATCAAATATTCACAATTGAATTGAGAATTTATTATCCAATCTGCAATTGTAGGAAGATCTCTTTGATAATTGGTTGTCATGCTTCCTCCTTAGATTTGATTGGTGCATGCTATTTGGTCTTGTCAAGTGGCCTTAGGATATTTGTTTTATGCACTCTTATGCATCTAGTCACCATGAAAAAGTTTAATTTGTGTCATCCTCATTTCCTTCTGGGCCTTTCTCCCCATGACAAGGGTTTTCTTACCCATAGATTTTAACTTAACCTTTCCACTACCATAGGAACACTCGTGTAAGCTATCACTTTAGATGATACTCAAAGGGTCGAACCTTTCATTCACTGAGTACTTGACCATAGTACTCCACCTCATCTTTGTACCCTCATCACTCATACCTCATCACCCACACCCTTACGTGGGGGTGTAGACTTGTTTAGATATTTACACAGTCTTTTTTGAAATTTCTCTATGAATAACACCACATTAATGGCATAACCTAGTGTTTTTAAACCTATTGTTAGTGATGATATCCATAATACTAATTCCATGCCTTCCTCTATGGCCATAAAGCCTTTCCACACTATATTGGAAGATAAGCATTTCTCATTGTAGTATAATATTTCAGAATCCTTTTTGCATCCATTTAGCACATTCGCTGCATGTACCTCCACAAAATCAACCATGCCCCCTCCATTCATATTTGGTAGAGGCTCTAGTTCATATATGAGTATCATACATATATGATAAGTTATAGTTTCAAACTACATATTCACATCTAAATCCTTAAGTCCCACCATCATTTCTATCATATGAATAAGGAGTAAATTCAGACCCAGTGGCGAGTGTCGAAATGGTTGGAATCCTTTTATGCATTACATATTGTTCCCTACATTAGGTCAGAACACTTTTGTTTCTAATGGTTTGAAATATCCTATGGGAATCAATCATTAGGGCGATCTACATTCCAAATGACCATGCCTTTTACTTGGAATGTTGAAGGTGTGGGGAACACTTTCCCTAACAACATTTTCAATCCTTGTAGTAGAAATCATTTTGGTCACACTTTTAGCATATCCTTTGGCCTAAGAGGTCAAAACACTTTTAGTAATGATTTTTCCACTAGGGGAATCCAACCCATGGGCAATGACTTTCATTATGTTTCATGGGTGTTGGGTTTGATACCTCTATTGAACCCACTTCCTAAAATTAAAACACCATTGGAAACCATGCTATGGGTGTAGATCCTCCTCTACCTAGGTAACATGGGGAACCTACACCCCAAAAACATTAAACTCACCCTTATTTATATCTATTTCATTTCCTAATGTTTCAAATATGATGAACAATCCCATAAAGAAAAATCATACATGGCTCTTAATCCCACCAAAAATGCCAATAGAAGTACCCTATTTTGATAATAAACTTGTAAAAGACCTTACAACCCACATTACTACTTACCACTTATGCTACTCATCCAACTCTATCATTCGTGATAACACTAGGTTACATCTTTTAAAGTGGACTCTTATGGATGGTGTTGTTAAATGGTACATTGATATACAAAGTGCTGCTTATGATAACTTCATGTCTTTAGCCCATATCTTAGTTAATTCCTATCAATTTCATGTTAGGTATGAAACTGGAATCAACACTCTCACTAACTTTCATGAGCACACTAGCACCGACTTTTCTGATCACCTTCATGAGAGGAGAAGAACAAAAAATCTCTTTATAACCAATTTTTCTAATGAGTTGTTGTATAAGTGGTTTACCAAGTCCATCTTGCATAGGATTTATGAATATGTGTGTAAGGTAGGAGCCAAAATTGAGTAGAAATCCATCATATGTTCCCATAAACTAGACTTGGTTTATTCTAAAGAAGGTAATATATATGATATCATTCCTAACTCTCCATGTTTATCGACTGATGCATTGATTTGCAATCATAATATGCATGTCAATGGTGTAAGGAAAAAAATTTATAATAAACCTTCAAATAATGAAGGAGAAACCTAAACTGAAGAGACTAATACGGGTGGCACAAAATTGAAGAAGATAAATAACCTTTTTCCTTGCATGATTTGTGTGGAATATCACCTTACTCATGAGTTCCCTAAAATGGATGAGATCGATTGTTGCTTCTTGTATCAACCTACTACTTATGATCCTGCTACTTTAATGAATCCATTTTTAGTCCTACAAAAACAAATGGTCACAAACCATTTGCCTCCTTAGTAAGGGTGAGTGGGGGAAATTATTCTCAAAAATTTCTTCATCCATGCAATATATCTTCATGGTGGAAAACCCCATCAATGTCAAAACCATAGTGAAAAGTTTTGGGAATTCTAATAATCATTCCTCCACATCATAACTCATGAATAATAATACAATTGATGGCCTTATTCTCTTTCATAAACCCTCATTGAAAATTGTGCCACATATTTATAAAGAAATGCTTTAGAGCATTATGGATAACCCCAATGTGAGGTCACTCATAACTATGGTATTTTCGAGGATCTGGCCCAAGATTCTACTACTATGTGTTGCAATTATGATGCATGTGTTGTCCTTGATGGAAACTAGCTTGTAATAAAACAAGTACATGGTAACTAGATGAATCGACAGGTTAGTTCAGAGGTGATATAATGATGGAACATAATACCATAATGATGGGTCAAAGGTTTACAGATCATAATCATAAGTTTGATACAGGGATATTGTTGGCATTATGAATTAGACGAGTTGTCCTTGTTGAAAACCTATTTGATGAAATAGAATCATACTTCATAAGTTGTCTTTTGATCTACTTCTTAAAGATATAAATAGGATGCGTTTACAAATGTGACAGAATTAATGGCAGTTGCGTTTATAGATGTGAGAGAATGCATGGCAATTGCATTTACAGATGTGACAAAATGCATGGCAAGTTGTGTTTACAATTGTGATAGAATGCATGGATGTTGAGAGGAATCAGTTCAAAGGAATGATAAAGTTGGAAGGTCAAGAACTATAAGCAGGTTCTATTAAGCCAAGTCGCATATGCATGCAAGTTCAGTAAAGAAAAGTAGTGTATGGTTGTTGTACCATGGTATTCTAAATACTATGGGTTCCTACAATGGTATTGGTCCATACTCATGATTGCGATAAAGAATACTAATCCCCTCAAAGAATACCATCAGCATAACTATGGCTTTGACTCGTGGCATTGAAAAAGGATAAAACTATATAAGGTGGTCAAGGTAAAAGTTTGTGAGGTGTCCAAGTGATAGAAATATTATGAAGAGTTAGATCAAAAAAAATATGCATGTTATAGGTTTTTTATGCTTTGTTTGATCTAAACTAAATATGCACTTGAGAGTTTGATGATGGATGACATGAAATAGATATAAAATAATTGTGCACTAATGAATACAATGATGGATCAGGATCATGAGACCTAAAATTACGTTTCATTGTATGATATTCTAATGGATTGACTAGATCTATGTACTGATGCATGTTTTATCCTTGAATATTATGATATAGGTATTTTTTTAAGTTTTGAAGAGATGCACAATTTTAGGTCAAAATTTGTAGATCTATATGCTGGCTGGTCTTGGGAAAAGCACATATACACGTGGGTTATCTTCTTCAAAGTAACGTATAAAAGGTAAGGATTTATGTTCATAATGAGTGATCAATCTAATCATTGTTTTTGCTTCTTTGTTTGTTGTCTATCAATGATTTCCTCATGTTTGATCTGGGTTAAGTGATAATGTCTAAAGTATATATGTTTGAATGATGAAGTTGAATGTGGTTATCAATAGTATTAATATTACAAGTTGATTGTGATTGAAGATCGGGTTCAATTTTGTTAGTGGTTTAGAATGTTGCAATAGATCTTAGTATGACTTAGTATTCTTTTCAGAATTATAGTAGTCAATTTCTCTATTTTTTGTATTTTAAGATCTATGCCTCAGTTTCTCTATTGAAAAGAGCATATGCACATGGGTTTCCTTAATTGAAGTGGTATATTCATTTTGGAAAATGAATGATTAGGGTTGCAGTTAATTCTATGTGTCAATGAAACATTCTGGGTTCAATTCTGTGTGCTAGTTACATTGATCTGATCATTCCAGCTGATTGGTTGAATTTTGATTAAGTATCGATTGATTGGATTTTGAGTGAATGGTCGATTTTCTTGTATCATAAATTGATGACTGAGTGATTGAGTTGTGTCAGAGGTTTCAGTGATTGGGTGATTCAGTTGTGTTAGAAGTTTCAGTGATTAGTTGATTTAGAAACTGATGATTGGGTTTCAATTATGTCAGATATTGATAATTTGGTACCAGTGACTGATTGATTCAGATGTGCCAGAAATGGATGACTATGTTACAATGATGAGCTATAGTTTTATTTTTGATATTGAGCTTAAGTGTTGATAATGGGTCCAGTTTGAAAATTTGATGAAATGTGGCCTACAAGTTATGATGTGTTGAAGGAGGTCGATTGAGTGTGGAAGTTCATGAAATGTGGTCCATGGAGGATGTTGATGGTTGGAGCCTTCAGTGATGAATTCGAAGCTTCCTACTAGTAGTAGTTGGTGATTAGATCGGTGGTTAGAGATTCCTTCCACTAGCCGATGGAGAAAAAGTGAAGGTTATAGCCTTTTGTAGGTTGGTTCTTGCATACTGTTACAATTTTACACCAGTACAAGAACCAGGGGGTTGGAGATCCCTTCTAGTAGGAGCTGGAGAATGAATGAAGGTTGTAGCATTTTGTAGGTGGGTTGTTGCATACTGGTATGATTTTCACCAGTAAAATATTGCAAAAGTTTTTTCTTTATATTAAAAAGAAGACAGAGTCGACAACAATAGGCGGTTTTTTCCCACATTGGGTTTCCACCTTAAATTCTGGTGTTCACGTCTGCGATGATCTATTTTTTTCTTACAACACATTATTACTGTTGATCTAATGTTGAATAAAGCACTAATGTATTGGATAAAGACAAAGAAATGATGAATTAACTGAATCATAAGTTTACTATATGTACACTGGTTGCCTTAAGAACAGTCACGTACATAAGAGAGTTCCTTTCTGTAAGGTCACGTATAGAAATTAGGAAATGAAATGTAAAAATTTATTGATTTGAAAATACTGATTCACCCCCCTTCCCTCAGTATTTTTCCCAACACTATGTATGCATTCAATGGTTTTCAAAGTTTCCCAAAGCAATGCAAGGAAATATTAACTATTATTATTCAATTATATCCCTCGTAGTCAAATCTAATAACCTTTGATCCATCATCATGAAATCCTCATCTTCCATATCATCTAGATTTCTAAATAATGATCTATATCTTTATAAAACATGTTCATCAAACAATCGTATATGAGGGGAACTCTACCTGTATCATGTCATCAAAATGTCATAAGTATATAGGTTCACCAACGTTCTCTATTTTAATATTTTTTAAAGGACTTTGATGGGCATAACTTGCAACCACAAGGGATTTTTCCTTCTTTTCCATTTGAGATTAGAATAAAAACAATCTTAGCTGGGATATAGGTCATTGATGCACCAGTAAATTAAAACCTCCTACTCTAGTGAAGTTGGTTCTATTCCATGAATTACAATGTGTCATTACTCTTCAACATTGCCATGTTACCCTGATAAAGGTAAAATAGTCACTATTTACTAACTGACCTACTACAAGATTGACTTTCATATCCATGATAGTCAATTAGTTCCATTTTTAGGAGATTCCCCTTATATTTCTAAAATCACTAGATCATGGTTTCCCAAAGACTCTTCGTTAATGGAAAATTTTCCTCTTGCTCCACCTAACTAATCCCCATATACTTACACCATTAATATGATCTCTTCTGTCACTAGTGAATCCCTTGGACATCCCAATCCTCCATTCAAATCTGAAGGGGACACAATGACACATTTTGTGGTAGTGATAACCTCTTAAGTGGTCCCAACACCACCTAATGAAATTGGTCAAAATCTCCATCGTAATATCGAATATTATTAGGTGACAGTTCCCACATGGGTTGTCCTCGATGAATTTCCAAATGACCCTCTCTCTCTTTTTCTCTTCTCTCTAAATATATAAAAATATATAATATATAAGAATATATTGAGTTTCCTTAATAATGCAACATCTTGGAGGTCATAGCTTCACATGATAAGCTAAGGGAGACTATGCCCCATGATGTATCTACTCTCCCAAATTTGGAAATGATGGAGCTTAGAAATAAAAATATTGAATCAGGCCAGGAGCCATTGCTTTATTCCATGAAGCACCACCCTCAAGCTAAGTCAAGCCTAGGATTTCTAGCACTAAGCTCACCACTATATTATCCACTCTCAACTCCCCCATAAGAAAATGCTAGATACCATCTTTATGTCTTAAACATAATAATCAAGGATAAATATTATGTCATGAGACCATTTACCCTTTATGTCAATTTGTCATCCCAAATAATTCTATGGTTCTTGACATTGTTAGAATAATCAAACTTTAGTACTATGGGAATTTAATAGGATATAATGTGGAACCATCATGGTGTGCCATATGTTTCCAATTTCCCCACATGCATTCATACATGTCAACTGAAATTCTTGCATATGCCAAATAGTGATCACTACATTGAATAACCTATTAAATTGTGTCATCATTTTTTCATGTGTATATAATACATCATTAAAACTCAAAATAAATATGAAAACATAAAACTACAAAAACATATTTCATGGCACTTTGAGCTATAATATCAAAACTATAATATATGGGTAGGATTCCTCAAATTTGTTACTGCATTATTAACCTTTGCCACACCTTATCACTTCTCCTTAACCTCCAACCACATCAATTTTCAATATTATCCATGTCATTTTTCATGTCTTAACTTGTTTAGAGCCTACTCATCAAAGGGACCCTAGAATAGAACTTGATTTCTATTTTGGTTCCCATGGTGTGCTCATTGATAGTTTTTTGAATCCTATTTAGTACGCACCTTGACATTTTAATTCATCCACATTCCTATCTTTGTCTCTTATCTCTATCCATTATTACATTATATGGGTTCCCACTCTTTGATTCATTGATTTTTTGTTATCAATGATCATGGTCTTAAATATCTTTCCAAATGTTATGATAACAATGCTTTCCTTCATTTTTGATCAAAAATATTGTAGCCATGCTTGACCTCTTTCCTTTTCATTAGCCTTTCCTCCATTTTGGGACCCATTTCGCCATTTCAAAGAGACCTTTGGGATGATTGGGTTACCCTCCCTATAAACTTGTCCACTACTTCCCACTTTTCTAACATTAGTTTTGTCAACCTTCGAAAACTATGCATAACATTAATCCACTCCTCTATATGGAACAAGATTCCTTTTGGTCTTCTTTTCATGCTCATTAAAAAATGAAAAACCCAAGTTATTTTTGCCATCATTTTCACACTCGTTAAGCTAACTTGAGAATTTGAGTTATTTATTTTCTTTCCTACTCGTAAGTCAAAATATGAGATGATGAAAAATCTCTTTTCCATTCTCAAACTCATTAAACAATGAGAAGGACATAATTGTACTTTTATCTTTCTTTTACCTCACTGCAAAATGTAGGAAAAAGAAACCATTACGAGTATTCATTTACCTCTTTCTTAGGCTCGTTAAAACTGAATGAAAAAAGCACCTATTGAGCTCATATGTCTTCTCTTTTGTTCTCTACAAACTATGAAGGTGATCCACCATACAAGAGGGGAAGGAGAGAAGCATCTTCATTCTATGTTGTATCATGGTAGTTGTATGTCTCACTTTAACATGGTTCTTGTTTGGCTCATCCTCTTATAGTTGGTCTTTTTCAAGCTTTAGAGTCACAACATTAGCTTGAATCAATTCACTATTTTATTTAGCCAATACCTTACTTGATTGGTTTCCATTCTTTCCTATGGGTTGTGATGATTCCTCTTCTATCACCACTATGTTTGTTTGGAATTACTCAATCCACACTATCAAGTTTACATTTCTGACACATTATTATATGTTCAAGGGAGGAAACAACCAAGTTGGATAGTAAATATGAAAAGTGCATCTTTATTGGGTTTAATGATGGTTTCAAGGGTTATAAGATTTGGAACCTAGTAACAAGGAAGGTTGTGTACAACTGAGATCTGGTGTTCATAGAGGTGAAAGATGCTATTAAACTTGAAGTCCAACCAAAGGAACCCAAGAAGATAAACTTTGAGCTTAAGGAGGAACAATCAGACTCAACAATAGAGGAGGAATAATAAGATGAAGGGCCACAAACTCTAGGTGTGAGAATATCAATTCAAGAAAGAAGGTAGATAGAAAGGTATAGTCCATCTTCTTTCTGCTCAAATTTTGCTTTATCTATTACTGATGATGATCCCAGAACTGCGAAGGAAGTAGTAGACTCAGAGGATGGAAACCTCTAGAAAGAGGTCATGGTTGATGAAATGGCATCTTTGCACAAAAATGAGGCTTGGGATCTGGTGGAGTTTCCAGCTAGAAGGAAACCCAATGGCAACAAATGGGTGTTCAAGAAGAAGACAAATGCAGAAGGAAAGGTGGAGAAATACAAAGCTCAGTTGGTAACAAAAGGTTATTCTTAGGTGTTGGGAATTGATTTTGTTGATATTTTTTCTCCTGTTGCCAAGTAGCTTCTATTATATTACTTTTATCTATTTTTGATGGTTTTGATTTTGAGGTAGAACAGATAGATGTCAAGACAACATTTCTTCATGGTGATATAGAAGAGGAGATCTACATGAAGAAACCTGAAGGTTTTGTAGTGATGGGTAAGAAAGAGTTGGTATGCAAGTCAAAGAAGTCTTTGTATGCGTGAAAATAGTCACCAAGGTTGTGGTATCAGAAATTTGATACATTTATACGGGGACTTGGCTTCACCATAAGCAAAGAATACCACTGCATGTATTTTAAATTAATTGGTGACCGCGTTATCTATATGGTCTTGTATGTGGATGATATGTTGCTAGTTGGAAATGACAAAGAAATTATCCAAGATTTGAAGACCCAATTGTCCTCCAAATTCGACATGAAATATATTGGTGATGCAAAATATATTTTGGGCATGGAAATTAAAAGAGATTGAGCAAAGTGGAAGCTCTAGTTAAACCAGAGGAAGTATGTCAAGAAAATACTATAGAGGTTTAATATGCGGGATAGTAAAGTGTTGAAGGTTACTATTCTTGTAGGTGTAAAGTTATTTGCTGAATAGTGTCCCAAGACACAAGAAGAGGAAGAGGACATGTCACATGATCCATATACAAGTGTAGTCGGTAGCCTGATGTATGTGATGGTCTATACTAGACGAGACATTGCACAGGCAGTGGGATAATTGATCAAGTTTTGGTCAAAACCAAGGAAGGATCATTGGAAAACAATGAAGCAGGCCTTCAGGGATTTGCGTGGCACTAGCGATTATGGTTTGTGCTACCAAGGAAGACCAGGATTTGATAGACTTTTGGATACTCACAGCTTTTTTGATGTAGACTGGGCTAGAGATCTAGATCAAAGAAGATCTACAAGTGGGTATGTGTTTAACCTATTTGCAGGTGCATTCAGTTGGATGAGTAAGAAACAATCTATAGTGGCACTATCAACTATAGAGGCGGAATACATGGTAGCCACTCATGCAAGCAAGGAAGCAATTTGGTTTTAGAGATTGTGTTCAAGTATGGGGTTAATACAGGGAGCTATAAGGATAGATGGTGACAACCATAGCACTTTGTGAGGGATATGATAGAAGACAAAAAGGTGTTGCTGGTAATGGTGGACACTTTAAAGAATACTACAGGTGCATTGAAAAAATCTGTGAGCTCTGAGAAGTTCTCTTGGTGTAGCGAAACAATGGGTTTTGGAGGGCTGGGTAAATGAGTAACGTCTCTTGTGGCCCCCTATGGAAAGAAAACAACAAGTGGGAGAATGTTTGGTTGTGTTATATTCTTTCCATGATAGGTATACCTAGTTAACCGGGGGGTTAGAGGTGGGGGGGAGCCCCCCCTTCATTGCACCGATTGTGTAGTAGTGGGGCAATTACCCCCCTTATCCAGGGGGTTTGAGGGGGGTGGGTAGGCCCCCACGACGGGGTTTGGGTGAGTGCCAAGAGCAACATTTTTTAGACCTTACGTTAGGTTGGTTGGATCTACCTATAGTTTTGTGCATGGTTTATGCACATAGTTCTGGACGCGATGGTTTTTGGTCCATGGTTTTGGACGTGAAGGTTTCTGGTCCATGGTTTTGGAAGAGATGGTTTTCGGCCCATGGTATTGGATGCTTTGAAATGTATAAATATGTATTGTAACATTGAAAGGCAAATGATGAAAATTCAATCTGGTAGTCCTGGTTTTCGGATCCGAGGGAAATCTCTATGTATATGTGTTTTATGTGTTATGCTCTCGCATTGTTTATTTCCTATGTTTTATAATTCATATACAGGTAATTTTTGTATGGGGTTAAAATATACAATATGTATTTGTGTGGGCCTTCTAGAATAGAAGCACTAGGAGGAGAACAATATTTCATGCTAGTAATCAATGACTATTCGAGATTGACTTGGGTGGCATTTCTAAGAAATAAGTCAAAAGAATTTGAGAAATTTAAAAAATTTAATGCATTGGCAGAAAATAAAACGTCGTGCAAGTTAAAGTGCATAAGTTTAGACAGAGGAAGTGAATTTATGTGAGATAAGTTTGCAGACCTATGTAATGAATTTGGGATAAAACAACAATATAGTTAATTGCAAACACACCGCAATAAAATGGGGTCGCAGAGAGACAAAGCAAGTTTATTAAACCAATATCTAGAGCCATGATGCAAGAAATAATCATTTCTCAAACATATTGGACAGACGTGGTGCATAGAACAATACACATTCCCAATAAGGCACATCTCAAACTAAATTGTGATAAGACACCTTATGAATTATCGGACGGGAAACTAACATCAATAAAGCATTTTAAAGTATTCGAGAGTAAATGCTATATAAAAAATAATGCTGAAAATTTAGGAAACTTTGATGCCCAATTTGATGAAGGAATATTTTCATGATATTCATCAAAAAGTAATGGATATAGATGTTACAATAAAAGAATGCATAAGATTTTTGAATGTATAGATGTTAAGGTTGATGAAGAGTCTCCCAATAAAAACAAGGGTATAGGTTTTATCAATCCTCCATATCACCACCATCATATCAGTCAAGAGAATGAAGTACAAGATGAAGAATTAGAAGACACAGGGACTTATTCAAAAGGAACCTCAATACATAATTAGAATAATCATCCTAAGAATCAAATTATTGGAAATAAAAGTGGAGTACAAACAAGGAGGCAACTAGTAGAAAGTTTGAGGAAGTTCATATAGCGATGTTGTCATAGATAGAGCCAAAGAACTTTGAAGAGGCAAGTAGAGACAAAAGTTGGATAGATGCTATGAAGAGTTGGAAATACTAAGAGGGGGGCAAATCAATATTCCTTAGCAATTATCACTTTTAAATATTTTCAGAGCATTAGTTAATCTGCAATTATTATTAATGTTTATGCAGTAATAATAATAAATAAAATAACACAGTAGGCATAAGAATTTTAGGTGGAAAATCCCCTTTGGGTCAAAAACCACTGAACACTTTTCTAATAAATTCTATAACCTTAAGCCCCAACCGAAATGAAAGAAACAACTTCCTAGAATTATATAAAAGAATTCCTCTCTTGCTCTCACTGGAAGGATGCCCCAATTCTCTTGTTTCTTTAGTAATCAACTGAATGGATGCCCCAACACCCTAGAGAGCCACAACTTGCCCTAGCACCACCCTACCTATTATGAAACTAGCACACAAAAAGATAGAAAATATAGATAAACGCCTTCGAAATAAGCCTCTTTGAGGGGGAAACCTCCTTTACATTACACAAATGAACAATTCTTGGATGATACAAATGACAAGACCTCCTTTCTATATATAGGACTATAAGGGGTCATAGTATAATCAAATATGACAACAATAGAAATGTAAGGGCACAATAATAACAATAGTGGGTTTCTATGGGGCATGAGATTTACAATATGGGGGCTACATGGGCAAAACAATATAATAACGGGGTTGTACTAATAATAATAAGGGGTTACACTAGTGTTATAGGCAACTAAGATGCCCCTCTCCTTCAAAAAGTGCTGTCCTCAATGCCTGAGTAGATCTTGATGCTTTTGTATAAAATTCTTGTCCTCCCATGTGGAATATTCAGTGGGTAAGTTCTTCCACTTGATGAGATACTTTGAAATTGATCGATTTGGTAGATGTCGGGTTCTTGTGTCTGTGACTGCTCCAGGTTCCAATATGATTTTTTCTTCCTCGTTAAGTTCTATAAATATTGTTTGAAATGGGATATTCTACAAGTTTTGAATGAGTGGCCACACTTATTCATCCTTCTTCCATTCATCCCTTCCTTCATTTATTCAATCTCGTTGGATAATAGAAATAACACAAAGCAATGCTTCCACATCCTCATCCTTTCTTGAGAGTGCATTTGCCACAACATTTTGCTTCTCATTTTTCTAGATTATTTCAAAGTCATAACCCAACATCTTTGTGGTCCATTTTTGTTGCTCTTCAAAGGATAATATTTGTTCTTAAAACTATTTAGGACTATCATGATCCATTTTTTCCTGCAAGTGTCTTCCCATTAGGTAGGGTCGTCATTTCTTAAGTGCATGTAGTATTGCCAACATTTCCTTCTCATAAATAGATTTGTGTAAATACTTTCCTTTGATTGGATGACTTTCAAAAGAAATGGGTCTTGAATCTTGCATTAAAACAACACCATTTCCATTTCCCGAAGCATCACATTCCACAATAAGGGTTTTGTGAAATCCAGTGTAGCTAAGACAGGTGCTTGGAACATTTCCTCTTGAAGATGGTTGAAGGCCTTTGTCGCTTCTAGAGTCCATGAAAATGAATATTTCTTCAATAATGTTGTTAGAGGTGCTGATATTCTCCAATAATACTTAACGAACTTGTGATAATACCATGTCAAACTGAGAAATCCTAGTAGATGCTTTATGGATGTGGGGATTTTCCATTCCTTAACAGCTTTAATTTTTTTAGGGTCTACCTTAACACCTTCATGAGATACAATATGACCGATATATTATACATCTTGTACTCCGAAGAAACATTTGGAGATTTTTGCGTATAATTTTTTCTCCTCCATTAGTTTAAGCACCTTGTTAACATGTTGAACATGATCCTTCCAAGACTTGCTGTAGATTAGTATATCAGCAAATAATACTAACACAAATTTTCTAAGGAAGGGTTTGAAGATGGAATTCATCAAACCTTGAAATGTAGAAGGTGCATTGGTAGGGCCACAAGGCATGACCAAAAATTCATAATGACCCTCATGACTTCTAAATGCTATTTTCAGAATGTCTTCATTCTTCATTCTGATTTGATGATATCTTAAATGAAAGATCCAACCTAATGAAGTAAATTGACCCACGCAATTGATCTAATAATTCATCAATGACAGGAATGGGAAATTTATCTTTAATAGTGAGCTTGTTGAGCTCGCTATAATCTGGACACATGGGCCATAATGTTGGGTTGTGTTATATTCTTTCCACGACTAGCCCATGTAGTTAATCGGTCGGTTATCATTGCACCAATTGCATAGCGCGAGGCTCATAGGAGGCTTCAGGGGTGCAGGTAACCCCATTCTATGGTGTCCAGGGAAGTGCCCTGGAAAATTTTGCTTTTTGAACCTATGTTAGGTTGGGTGGACCCGCCTATGGCTTTGTGAATGATTTTTGCACATGTTTTTGGACGCAATGGTTTTTGGTCCATGGTTTTGGACATGATGGTTTTCAGTCGATGGTACTGTATGATTCAACATGTATAAATATGTATCATAACATTGAAAGGAACATAATGAAAAATTAAGTTGGTAGTCCCAGTTTTGGGATCAAGGGGAAAATCTCTGTGTATATGTGTTTTATGTGTTACGCTTTCACATTGTTTATTTTATGTGTTTCAGAATTCATATGCAGGTAATTTCTCTACAGGGTTAAAACCTACATTTGGTATCAGAGTTGTTTTGCCTTCAAGGGGGCACCTTTGTTGCTAAGGGGTTTTTCTCAGGCTGTGGTAGACCCTGCTCAGTGGGAGATCTGCGAGATCGGTTCTGGTGGTGAAAGAAGACGGTGAGTAGTGAAATATAGAGATTGAGAAATTTAATGGTTAGAGTTTTGAGTTGTGGAAACTCAAGATGGAGGATCTTTTGGTGGATAAAGATTAGTGGATCGCGGTAGACCCGAGTACTAAACCAATGGGAGTGTTCGATGAAGAATGGAAGAAGTTGGATAAGAAGCAAAAGAGCACAATACGAATGTGTGTCTCAGATTCAGTATTATTGAATGTATCAGCGGAAGCTACGATGAAGGATTTGTGAGACAAGTTAGGGAATTTGTACCAATATAAGTCTCTGGTGAATAAACTGTTCCTCTGGAAAAAGTTGTATAACCTGAGGATGAAATATGGAGACTCAATTACAGAGCATACAAATGCATTTAATACTGTGGTAAGTCAATTAACATCTGTTGATATTAAAATTCCAGATGAAGATAAGTGCATTAATTTATTTTGTTCTCTACCAGATTCATGGGATAGTCTGGTTATTGCAATAGGTAGCAATGCAACTGCCTTGTAGTTTGATGAAACAATATCATCCTTGCTGATAGAGGAGATGAGATGGAAAAATATGGAGAGCATGAATGGTGATGCCTTATCTGTACGAGGATGGTCCCAAAACAAAAACAAAAATAAGTCATCAAGTGGGATATCTAAATCTCCAGGAAAACCTATAAAGGTGGTGTGCTGGAAATGCGGAAAGGAAGGGCACTACAAAATGGACTATAAATCTAAAGCTCCTAACAAAGGAAAGGGATCTAATGATTCTCATTCTGTAGAGGCAAAAAACGACCTCAGATGAATGTGGGGATGTGTACATGGCTTGTTCAAGTAGACATGTAGATCATGAGGCACGGTTGATTGACTCAGGCGCATCCTTTCACTTCACAACCCATAGAGAGTGGTTCTGCAAGTATGAGAAATATGATGGTGGTGATGTCTTCTTGGGGGACGACAAAAAGGCTAGAATCATTACTTGCACAAAAGTAAAGTTGAAGTTACAAAGTGGAAGGGTTAGAACACTTTCGGGTGTTCTACATATTCCTACATTAGCTAGAAATCTTATTTCTGTAAGCAAGTTGGATGATGTAGGTGTAAATTTTTTTTCGAGAAGAATACCTACAAGATGGTTCGAGGAGCGCTGGTATTGATGCAGGAAGTTCAGACTAGAACATTGTAGAAGCTGCAAGGTAGGACTGTTACTGATGGGTGCTACAGTTTCGTGGTTCCTAAAGTGGAGTTAAAAATCTAGTGGTTTTTGGAGAGAAGACCATGCTGTGGCATCAAGGGCATGGACATATTGGAGAGAAGGGCCTTCGAATACTTCATGGTAAAGGTATGGTAGAAGGTATGAGTAATAGCTCTTTTGATTTTTATTTCTGTGAAAATTGTGTATATGGAAAGCAGAGTCGGGTGGGTTTCCCCACTGGTGTTAAGAGGGTGAAATATATATTAGGTCTTGTGCACAATGATGTGTTTGGACCTGTGAAGATTCCATCACTAGCTAAGTCTATGTACTATGTATCATTTATAGATGACTTATCAAGTAATACATGGATATATCTCCTTAAGAAGAAATCTGAGGTCTTTGACAGGTTTAAGGAATTTAAGGCTCTAGTGGAGAACCAGATAGAGAAGAAGATAAAGGTGCTAAGGAAAGATAATGGTGGAGTGTTTTTCAGTAAGGAATTTGAAGGATTCTGTAAGAAGTGTGGTACATCATGACAGAAGACTACTCCATACACACATGAGAAAAATAGATTTGCAAAAAGAATGAACAAGACGTTGATGGAAAGGGCAAGAAGCATGCTCAGTCGTGCCAAGATAGGATAGGAATTCTGGGCAAATGTGGTGGAGATAGCATGTTACCTGGTAATCACCCCCCCTTCATTGCACCGATTGTGTAGCAGGGGGGTGATTACCCCTCTTATCCAGGGGTTTGAGGGGGGTGGATAGCCCCACACGACAGGGTCCGGGTCAGTGCCCAGAGCAACATTTTTTGGACCCTATGTTAGGTTGGTTGGACCTACCTATGGTTTTGTGCATGGTCTATGCACATGGTTCTGGACGCGATGGATTTTGGTCCATGGTTTTGGACGTGAAGGTTTTTGGTCCATGGTTTTGGAAGCGATGGTTTTCGGCCCATGGTATTGGATGCTTCAAAATGTATAAATATGTATTGTAACATTGAAAGGAAAATGATGAAAAATCAATCTGGTAGTCCCGGTTTTTGGATCCAGGGGAAAATCTATATGTATATGTCTTTTATGTGTTACCCTCTCGCACTGTTTATTTCCTATGTTTTATAATTTGTGTGCAGGTAATTTTTGTATGGGGTTAAAATATACAATATGTATTTGTGTGGGCCTTCTAGAATAGAAGCACTAGGAGGAGAACAATATTTCATGCTAGTAATCGATGACTATTTGAGATTGACTTGGGTGGAATTTCTAAGAAATAAATCAAAAGCATTTGAGAAATTTAAAAAATTTAATGCATTGGCAGAAAATAAAACACCGTGCAAGTTAAAGTGCATAAGTTTAGAGAGAGGAGGTGAATTTAGATGAGATGAGTTTGCAGACCTATGTAATGAATTTGGGATAAAACAACAATATACTTAATTGCAAACACACTGCAACAAAATGGAGTCGCAGAGAGACAAAACAAGTTTATTCAACTAATATCTAGAGCCACAATGCAAGAAATAATCATTGCTCAAACATATTGGAGAGACGTGGTGCATAGAACGATACATATTCTCAATAAGCCACATCAGAAACCAAATTGTTATAAGACACCTTATGAATTATGGGACGGGAAACTAACAACAATCAAGCATTTTAAAAGTATTCAAGAGTAAATGCTATATCAAAAATATTGCTGAAAATTTAGGAAACTTTGATGCTCAATCTGATGAAGGAATATTTTCATGATATTCATCAAAAAGTAAGGGATATAGATGTTACAATAAAAGAATGCATAAGATTTTCGAATGCATAGATGTTAAGGTTGATGAAGAGTCTCCCAATAAAAACAAGGGTATAGGTTTTATCAATCCTCCATACCGCCACCATCATATCAGTCAAGAGAATGAAGTACAAGATGAAGAATTAGAAGACACAGGGACTTATTCAAAAGGACCCTCAATACATACTTATAATAATCATCCTAAGAATCATATCATTGGAGATAAAAGTGGAGTACAAACAAGGAGGCAACTAGCAAAAAGTTTGAGGAAGTTCATATAGTGATGTTGGCATGGATAGAGCCAAAGAACTTTGAAGAGGCAAGTAGAGACAAAAGTTGGATAGATGCTATGAAGAGTTGGAAATACTAAGAGGGGGGCAAATCAATATTCCTTAGCAATTATCACTTTTAAATATTTTCAGAGCATTAGTTAATCTGCAATTATTATTAATGTTTATGCAGTAATAATAATAAATAAAATAACACAGTAGGCATAAGAATTTTAGGTGGAAAATCCCCTTTGGGTCAAAAACCACTGAACACTTTTCTAATAAATTCTATAACCTTAAGCCCCAACCGAAATGAAAGAAACAACTTCCTAGAATTATATAAAAGAATTCCTCTCTTGCTCCCACTGGAAGGATGCCCCAATTCTCTTGTTTCTTTAGTAATCAACTGAATGGATGCCCCAACACCCTAGAGAGCCACAACTTGCCCTAGCACCACCCTACCTATTATGAAACTAGCACACAAAAAGATAGAAAATATAGATAAACGCCTTCGAAATAAGCCTCTTTGAGGGGGAAACCTCCTTTACATTACACAAATGAACAATTCTTGGATGATACAAACGACAAGACCTCCTTTCTATATATAGGAGTATAAGGGGTCATAGTATAATCAAATATGACAACAATAGAAATGTAAGGGCACAATAATAACAATAGTGGGTTTCTATGGGGCATGAGATTTACAATATGGGGGCTACATGGGCAAAACAATATAATAAGGGGGTTGTACTAATAATAATAAGGGGTTACACTAGTGTTATAGGCAACTAAGATGCCCCTCTCCTTCAAAAAGTGTTGTCCTCAATGCCTGAGTAGTTCTTGATGCTTTTGTATAAAATTCTTGTCCTCCCATGTGGAATATTCAGTGGGTAAGTTCTTCCACTTGATGAGATACTTTGAAATTGATCGATTTGGTAGATGTCGGGTTCTTGTGTCTGTGACTGCTCCAGGTTCCAATATGATTTTTTCTTCCTCGTTAAGTTCTATAAATATTGTTTGAAATGGGATATTCTACAAGTTTTGAATGAGTGGCCACACTTCTTCATCCTTCTTCCATTCATCCCTTCCTTCATTTATTCAATCTCGTTGGATAATAGAAATAACACAAAGCAATGCTTCCACATCCTCATCCTTTCTTGAGAGTGCATTTGCCACAACATTTTGCTTCTCATTTTTCTAGATTATTTCAAAGTCATAACCCAACATCTTTGTGGTCCATTTTTGTTGCTCTTCAAAGGATAATATTTGTTCTTAAAACTATTTAGGACTATCATGATCCATTTTTTCCTGCAAGTGTCTTCCCATTAGGTAGGGTCGTCATTTCTTAAGTGCATGTAGTATTGCCAACATTTCCTTCTCATATATAGATTTGTGTAAATACTTTCCTTTGATTGGATGACTTTCAAAAGAAATGGGTCTTTAATCTTGCATTAAAACAACACCATTTCCATTTCCCGAAGCATCACATTCCACAATAAGGGTTTTGTGAAATCCAGTGTAGCTAAGACAGGTGCTTGGAACATTTCCTCTTGAAGATGGTTGAAGGCCTTTGTCGCTTCTAGAGTCCATGAAAATGAATATTTCTTCAATAATGTTGTTAGAGGTGCTGATATTCTCCAATAATACTTAACGAACTTGTGATAATACCATGTCAAACTGAGAAATCCTAGTAGATGCTTTATGGATGTGGGGATTTTCCATTCCTTAACAGCTTTAATTTTTTTAGGGTCTACCTTAACACCTTCATGAGATACAATATGACCGATATATTATACATCTTGTACTCCGAAGAAACATTTGGAGATTTTTGCGTATAATTTTTTCTCCTCCATTAGTTTAAGCACCTTGTTAACATGTTGAACATGATCCTTCCAAGACTTGCTGTAGATTAGTATATCAGCAAATAATACTAACACAAATTTTCTAAGGAAGGGTTTGAAGATGGAATTCATCAAACCTTGAAATGTAGAAGGTGCATTGGTAGGGCCACAAGGCATGACCAAAAATTCATAATGACCCTCATGACTTCTAAATGCTATTTTCAGAATGTCTTCATTCTTCATTCTGATTTGATGATATCTTAAATGAAAGATCCAACCTAGTGAAGTAAATTGACCCACGCAATTGATCTAATAATTCATCAATGACAGGAATGGGAAATTTATCTTTAATAGTGAGCTTGTTGAGTTCGCTATAATCTGGACACATGGGCCATAATGTTGGGTTGTGTTATATTCTTTCCACGACTAGCCCATGTAGTTAATCGGTCGGTTATCATTGCACCAATTGCATAGCGCGAGGCTCATAGGAGGCTTGAGGGCTGCAGGTAACCCCATTCTATGGTGTCCAGGGAAGTGCCCTGGAAAATTTTGCTTTTTGAACCTATGTTAGGTTGGGTGGACCCGCCTATGGCTTTGTGCATGATTTTTGCACATGTTTTTGGACGCAATGGTTTTTGGTCCATGGTTTTGGACATGATGGTTTTCAGTCGATGGTACTGGATGATTCAACATGTATAAATATGTATCATAACATTGAAAGGAACATAATGAAAAATCAAGTTGGTAGTCCCAGTTTTGGGATCCAGGGGAAAATCTCTGTGTATATGTGTTTTATGTGTTACGCTTTCACATTGTTTATTTTATGTGTTTCAGAATTCATATGCAGGTAATTTCTCTACAGGGTTAAAACCTACATTTGGTATCAGAGTTGTTTTGCCTTCAAGGGGGCACCTTTGTTGCTAAGGGGTTTTGCTCAGGCTGTGGTAGACCCTGCTCAGTGGGAGATCTGCGAGATCGGTTCTGGTGGTGAAAGAAGACGGTGAGTAGTGAAATATAGAGATTGAGAAATTTAATGGTTAGAGTTTTGAGTTGTGGAAACTCAAGATGGAGGATCTTTTGGTGGATAAAGATTAGTGGATCGCGTTAGACCCGAGTACTAAACCAATGGGAGTGTTCAATGAAGAATGGAAGAAGTTGGATAAGAAGCAAAAGAGCACAATACGAATGTGTGTCTCAGATTCAGTATTATTGAATGTATCAGGGGAAGCTACGATGAAGGATTTGTGAGACAAGTTAGGGACTTTGTACCAATATAAGTCTCTGGTGAATAAACTGTTCCTCTGGAAAAAGTTGTATAACCTGAGGATGAAATATGGAGACTCAATTACAGAGCATACAAATGCATTTAATACTGTGGTAAGTCAATTAACATCTGTTGATATTAAAATTCCAGATGAAGATAAGTGCATTAATTTATTTTGTTCTCTACCAGATTCATGGGATAGTCTGGTTATTGCAATAGGTAGCAATGCAACTGCCTTGTAGTTTGATGAAACAATATCATCCTTGCTGATAGAGGAGATGAGATGGAAAAATATGGAGAGCATGAATGGTGATGCCTTATCTGTACGAGGATGGTCCCAAAACAAAAACAAAAATAAGTCATCAAGTGGGATATCTAAATCTCCAGGAAAACCTATAAAGGTGGTGTGCTGGAAATGCGGAAAGGAAGGGCACTACAAAATGGACTATAAATATAAAGCTCCTAACAAAGGAAAGGGATCTAATGATTCTCATTCTGTAGAGGCAAAAAACGACCTCAGATGAATGTGGGGATGTGTACATGGCTTGTTCAAGTAGACATGTAGATCATGAGGCACGATTGATTGACTCAGGCGCATCCTTTCACTTCACAACCCATAGAGAGTGGTTCTGCAAGTATGAGAAATATGATGGTGGTGATGTCTTCTTGGGGGACGACAAAAAGGCTAGAATCATTACTTGCACAAAAGTAAAGTTGAAGTTACAAAGTGGAAGGGTTAGAACACTTTCGGGTGTTCTACATATTCCTACATTAGCTAGAAATCTTATTTCTGTAAGCAAGTTGGATGATGTAGGTGTAAATTTTTTTTCGAGAAGAATACCTACAAGATGGTTCGAGGAGCGCTGGTATTGATGCAGGAAGTTCAGACTAGAACATTGTAGAAGCTGCAAGGTAGGACTGTTACTGATGGGTGCTACAGTTTCGTGGTTCCTAAAGTGGAGTAGAAAATCTAGTGGTTTTTGGAGAGAAGACCATGCTGTGGCATCAAGGGCATGGACATATTGGAGAGAAGGGCCTTCGAATACTTCATCGTAAAGGTATGGTAGAAGGTATGAGTAATAGCTCTTTTGATTTTTATTTCTGTGAAAATTGTGTATATGGAAAGCAGAGTCGGGTGGGTTTCCCCACTGGTGTTAAGAGGGTGAAATATATATTAGGTCTTGTGCACAATGATGTGTTTGGACCTGTGAAGATTCCATCACTAGCTAAGTCTATGTACTATGTATCATTTATAGATGACTTATCAAGTAATACATGGATATATCTCCTTAAGAAGAAATCTGAGGTCTTTGACAGGTTTAAGGAATTTAAGGCTCTAGTGGAGAACCAGATAGAGAAGAAGATAAAGGTGCTAAGGAAAGATAATGGTGGAGTGTTTTTCAGTAAGGAATTTGAAGGATTCTGTAAGAAGTGTGGTACATCATGACAGAAGACTACTCCATACACACATGAGAAAAATAGATTTGCAAAAAGAATGAACAAGACGTTGATGGAAAGGGCAAGAAGCATGCTCAGTCGTGCCAAGATAGGATAGGAATTCTGGGCAAATGTGGTGGAGATAGCATGTTACCTGGTAATCACCCCCCCTTCATTGCACCGATTGTGTAGCAGGGGGGTGATTACCCCTCTTATCCAGGGGTTTGAGGGGGGTGGATAGCCCCACACGACAGGGTCCGGGTCAGTGCCCAGAGCAACATTTTTTGGACCCTATGTTAGGTTGGTTGGACCTACCTATGGTTTTGTGCATGGTCTATGCACATGGTTCTGGACGCGATGGATTTTGGTCCATGGTTTTGGACGTGAAGGTTTTTGGTCCATGGTTTTGGAAGCGATGGTTTTCGGCCCATGGTATTGGATGCTTCAAAATGTATAAATATGTATTGTAACATTGAAAGGAAAATGATGAAAAATCAATCTGGTAGTCCCGGTTTTTGGATCCAGGGGAAAATCTATATGTATATGTCTTTTATGTGTTACCCTCTCGCACTGTTTATTTCCTATGTTTTATAATTTGTGTGTAGGTAATTTTTGTATGGGGTTAAAATATACAATATGTATTTGTGTGGGCCTTCTAGAATAGAAGCACTAGGAGGAGAACAATATTTCATGCTAGTAATCGATGACTATTTGAGATTGACTTGGGTGGAATTTCTAAGAAATAAATCAAAAGCATTTGAGAAATTTAAAAAATTTAATGCATTGGCAGAAAATAAAACACCGTGCAAGTTAAAGTGCATAAGTTTAGAGAGAGGAGGTGAATTTAGATGAGATGAGTTTGTAGACCTATGTAATGAATTTGGGATAAAACAACAATATACTTAATTGCAAACACACTGCAACAAAATGGAGTCGCAGAGAGACAAAACAAGTTTATTCAACTAATATCTAGAGCCACAATGCAAGAAATAATCATTGCTCAAACATATTGGAGAGACGTGGTGCATAGAACGATACATATTCTCAATAAGCCACATCAGAAACCAAATTGTTATAAGACACCTTATGAATTATGGGACAGGAAACTAACAACAATCAAGCATTTTAAAAGTATTCAAGAGTAAATGCTATATCAAAAATAATGCTGAAAATTTAGGAAACTTTGATGCTCAATCTGATGAAGGAATATTTTCATGATATTCATCAAAAAGTAAGGGATATAGATGTTACAATAAAAGAATGCATAAGATTTTCGAATGCATAGATGTTAAGGTTGATGAAGAGTCTCCCAATAAAAACAAGGGTATAGGTTTTATCAATCCTCCATACCGCCACCATCATATCAGTCAAGAGAATGAAGTACAAGATGAAGAATTAGAAGACACAGGGACTTATTCAAAAGGACCCTCAATACATACTTATAATAATCATCCTAAGAATCATATCATTGGAGATAAAAGTGGAGTACAAACAAGGAGGCAACTAGCAAAAAGTTTGAGGAAGTTCATATAGTGATGTTGGCATAGATAGAGCCAAAGAACTTTGAAGAGGCAAGTAGAGACAAAAGTTGGATAGATTCGATGAACAGTTGGAAATACTAAGAGGGGGGTGAATCAATATTCCTTAGCAGTTATCAATTTTAAATATATTCGGAGCATTAGTTAATCTTCAATTATTATTAATGTTTATGCAGTAATAACAATAAATAAAATAACACAGTAGGCATAAGAATTTTGGCGGAAAATCCCCTTTGGGCCAAAAACCACTGAACACTTTTCTAATAAATTCTATAACCTTAAGCCCCAACTGAAATGAAAGAAAAAACTTCCTAGAATTCTACAAAATAATTCCTCTCTAGCTCCCACTAGAAGGATGCCCCAATTCTTTGGTTTGTTTAGTAATCAACTGAATGGATGCCCAACACCCTAGAGAGCCACAACTTTCCCTAGAACCACCCTACCTATTATGAAAATAGCACAAAAAAAGATAGAAAATATAGATAAACGCCTTAGAAATAAGCCTCTTTGAAGGGGCAACCTCCTTTACATTACACAAATGAACAATTCTTAGATGATACAAATGACAAGACCTCCTTTCTATATGTAGGAGTAGAAGGGGTCATAATATAATCAAATATGACTTAACAATAGAAATGTAAGGGCACAATAATAACAATAGTGGGCTTCTATAGGGCACGAGATTTACAATATGGGGGCTACATGGGGAAAACAATATAATAAGGGGGTTATACTAATAACAATAAGGGGTTGCACTAGTAGTATAGGGAACTAACATGCCCCTCTCCTTCAAAAAGTGTTGTCCTCAACGCTTGAGTAGTTCTTGATGCTTTTGTATAAAATTATTGTCCTCCCATGTGGAATATTCAGTGGGTAAGTTCTTCCACTTGATGAGATACTCTGAAATTGATCGATTCGGTAGATGTCAGGTTCTTGTTTCTGTGACTGCTCCAGGTTCCAATATGCTTTTTTCTTCCTCGTTAAGTTCTAGAAATATTGTTTGAACTGGGATCTTTTGCAAGTTTTGAATGAGTGGCCACACTTCTTCATCCTTCTTCCATTCATCCCTTCCTTCATTTATTCAATCTTGTTGGATAATAGAAATAACACAAAACAATGCTTCCACATCCTCATCCTTTCTTGAGACTGCATTTGCCACAACATTTTGCTTCTCTTTTTTCTAGATTATTTCAAAGTCATAACAAAACATATTTGTGGTCCATTTTTGTTGCTCTTCAAAGGATAATATTTGTTCTAAAAACTATTTAGGACTATCATGATCCATTTTTCCTGCAAGTGGCTTCCCATTAGGTAGGGTCATCATTTCTTAAGTGCATGTAGTATTGCCAACATTTCCTTCTCATAAATGGATTTGTGTAAATACTTTCCTTTGATTGGATGACTTTCAAAAGAAATGGGTCTTTAATCTTGCATTAAAACAACACCAATTCCATTTCCTGAAGCATCACATTCCACAATAAGGGTTTTGTGAAATCCGGTGTAGCTAAGACCGGTGCTTGGAAAATTTCCTCTTTAAGATGGTTGAAGGCCTTTGTTGCTTCTAGAGTCCATGAAAATGCATATTTCTTCAATAATGTTGTTAGAGGTGCTGATATTCTCGCATAATTCTTAACGAACTTGTGATTGTTAAATAGACATGGTCAGGGAGAACAAATAGGAAAACAATAGGAAAGATAAATCATTCAGTACAATTTTTATTCACAAAAGATGTACATTTATAGTACAATATGGTGACCGTTGGGATTCAGATCCCAAGGTCCCTTGGACTGCTTTGTCAGTTCGGCTTCCACACTAACCTTTTAGGATTAGGTGTCCAACATTCCCCCCCTTAATCCGAAGGGTTATGTATGAGTCCAAGAAAAGAGCTGTAATACAAAATGTGCAATAATGCATGGCAGCACTAGGCTGAATGTGCTCTATGAAATGTTGGTAAAAAAGGGCAGTGGTTTAAGGATAGCCACCAACACTGGAACGCTTAGTGCAGTTCTTGGAACTCTTCCAAAATTGGCAAGAAGCTGTAAGTCTTCTGCTAGAGGAAGTGATCCTATTGTTTCAAAGAGGGAAACCTTCAACCATAAAAGGGAGGCCTCACCCCATATAAAAGGTAAAACTTCAACCTGTAAAAGGGAAGTCTCAGCCTGTGATGGTTTAAGGATGACCAACAACTCTGGAATGCTTCTGCAATTCCTCGAACTCTTCCAAAACTAGCAAGAAGCTGTAAGTCTTCTGCTAGAGGAAGTGTTCTCAATTTTGTCTCCGAAACTCTTCCAAAACTGGCAAGAAGCTGTAAGTCTTCTGCTAGAGGAAGTGTCCCACCTCACCAACTGAAGGCATGTTCAGGCATCTTTGTCTCTGGCTACAACTCTGAAACTGATGTGGCAGGTTGTGGCTCAGGCTCACTTGATGTGGCTTTGAAGCTTGTCGATGACCATCATTTCCCCCCCTGTCAGATACAAGGTGAGAAGATGGAGAAAACTCAACTGCAAGACTGTTCAATATTCTGGAACAATTTCTGACATGTGTTTGGAATATCTTCTTGGTTGTTGATGCCCATTGCCAAGAAGCGATCCATCCTAGATGAATCTTTGTTCTTGCAGGACGTTTGTTGCTGAAGCATCTGTTCGAAGAATGGGTGGTTTTATGACAGTGCTTACATGGATGAAGATCAAAACAGTGATCTTTCAGATGGCCAACTCGATCACAGTGTTGGAATTTCACGATGTGTTGTTGTTGTTGCTGCTGTGGAAGAGGAGCAGAGTCTGGAACAGCTAAAGCTGAACTGTCATGAGGAGCAGGTGAACTGTCATTAATGAAACCAGCACTCTGAAACTGAATGTGCTTGGAGTAGTCTGGAATATGAAAGGACAAGTCCTTGTCATATCCAAGACCAGTTTTGTGCTTGTTGTGGACAAGCTGTTCCCAAGGTCTGATGATGGGCTTGGAAAGTGCAGACTGAACTTCTGCATCTGCATGTAACCTTGCTGCTTTGTTTGAATGAATAGGAACATTATTGACTTGTTGTTTATGGGAGTTTGTTTCAATCTTCTGAACAAAAACAGGTTCAGAAAGATGACTCCATTGCTGCAGTTCTTCTTGCTGTAGCTGTGATTCAAGCTGCAAAAAATCAATCTTTTCTTGTGCATATTGTAGACATGTCTGAATTCTTGAGAGAGAGTCTTTGCTGATTTGTAATGTGTCATTAACAGTGGATTGTGTAAGAGTTTTCATGAACTCTAATACTTCAGTAATTGTAGTCATTTTTCTCAATAGAAATGCACCACTAGAAACTTGTTTTGAAGTGAAAATGTACCCTAAATAATCACAATGCTTGCAACCAATAGCAGACAATCTGGTGCATAAAATGGTGATATCACCCGAACAATTAAAGCAATTTTCTCATTAAAATCTGTTGACAAATTTGTTTGTTGCACATAAATTTATGCCCAAACTACGCAAGTAAATTGAACAAGCAGCATCTTTAAATTGGATCTTCCAAAATACTCCTTCACTTTCAAATCAGAAAAACTTCAGTAATTATAACACCATGCCTTCAATTTTGCCTTCTTAACACTTCTTACCATTTAATCAAACTCTGTTAAACTTGGCACAAGTCATAATACTTTGAAACGTACACAAAACCCTTCTTTTGTGTCCTATCCTAAGAAGTAAAATTTGTCGATTGAGCACTAACCATACTCATGAAAAAACAACGATAAATATAGGTGGACAATACTCAATGTAAGAACTCATGCTTAAATAGTTGTGTAATGGGTGTGATTGTCTCCAAAACAGCACCCTTAAAACAACGCCCTCAAACATCCTTCAAAACATCATATGGAATGGGTGTGACTATCTCCAAAACAACGCCCTTAAACACACATACTATTAACCATTAAGCCCACACAAACTGCAAATTTAGATTTACATCCATTTACATTTAAATCTACATCCATGCTCTTAATATAATGGAGCATCCATTTACACTGTCTACGAAGTTAACCATTACTGTCAGACCTGTGGATTTGCAAAGATTAGTGCCAAAATGGATGGCAAAAAGAAGAAAGCTCACGTAGCGGTATTGCCCTCGGCAGGAATCGGGCAACTCATTCCCTTCTGCGAGTTTGCTAAGCTCATGACCTCCCGCCATGGTCTCTCCATAACTTTCATCACACTCTCTTCTTCTCACACTGCTTACACAGAGTCTCTCACGCAGAAATCGAAACAGTCTAAAATGGCTCCGTAAAGTACCACCAAGGTTGTTCATTCACAATCAACCCAAGGCTTAAGCTTCGGTTCCAAATTTTGTTAAAATTGCAGAATCTAGATCTTTTGCAACCCGCAGTATGATCACTCGCAGTATATGGTGGTGTTAAGCAACGGTATTGTAGTATGGTGGAGTGATGTGGAGAGGCGTTAACCAATAGCTTATATATTGATGGGGGCCGGTTATATATTAATGGTATGGAAGTCATTCAATACGCCAATAAAAAACCAGTTCAATGTAATACACAGTAATACCACTCTGCGCAACGCAATCACAGTAACGATACGTCACTTTTCTTCAACGATATACATAGTATCGCAATTCAATACACCAAGTCTGGAGGCACGAGAGTGCAGTGGTAGAGGATTCAATGTGCGGTTCCAAAACAACGGTGGTTCACATATAACAATCACGATAATATGTTCGTCTCAACCAACGAAAGAACACCAATATCACAGAGTCAATGCAATGTAATACCATCAAACTCGCTCATATTCATAAAAAATCAACATACAACATATCATTCACGCAGCATCAGGTAACTTCTAGCCAGCACAGATTCGATCTCCCAACGACCTCCAGCAATATAGTCACAGTAATGCAGTACCATTCAATCTCCAACACCATGCTCCAGGGAATAATAGACTGCAAATTCTACGCAAAGATTTGACATATTACAGAATCCTTCTCCCTTGTTCCAAATTTTGTTAAAATTGCAGACTCCAGATCTTTTGCATCATGAATAGCTGCATGGACAAAGTCTGCAGCAAGAATGCTTGACCATTTCGTTTCAAATGTGGTCAATGATACACAAAACAGGCCATGACAGATGCGTTAATTATGGAGAGAGCCCAGTGGCGCAGGAATATGGACAGATGCGTTAATTGATGCGTTAATTATGGACAGATATGAGTTCGCAGAGAATATGAAATGGTTTTGAAGTCTGAGCGTAATCAATAGAATATGTCAGTGCAGCGCAGCGCAGGTTTTGGCAGACAGAGTGCAGTTACCAGGCCACACATCATGGCTCTGATACCATGTTAAACGGACATGGTCAGGGAGAACAAATAGGAAAACAATAGGAAAGATAAATCATTCAGTACAATTTTTATTCACAAAAGATGTACATTTATAGTACAATATGGTGACCGTTGGGATTCAGATCCCAAGGTCCCTTGGACTGCTTTGTCCATTCGGCTTCCACGCTAACCCTTTAGGATTAGGTGGCCAACAGTGATAATACCATGTCAAACTGAGAAATCCTCAGAGATGCTTTATGGATGTGGGGATTTTCCATTACTTAACGGCTTTAATTTTTTTAGGGTCTACCTTAACACCTTCATGAGATACAATATGACCGAGATATTATACATCTTGTACTCCAAAGAAACATCTGGAGGTTTTTGCATTTTTTCTCCTCCAATAGTTTAAGCACCTTCTTAACATGTTGAACATGATCCTTCCAAGACTTGTTGTAGATTAGTATATCATCAAATAATACTAACACAAATTTTCTAAGGAAGGGTTTGAAAATGAAATTCATCAAACCTTGAAATGTAGAAGGTGCATTGGTAGGACCACAAGGCATGACCAAAAATTCATAATGACCCTGATGACTTCTAAATGCTATTTTCAGAATGTCTTCATTCTTCATTCTGATTTGATGATATCTTGAACGAAGATCCAACCTCGTGAAGTTAATTGACCCATGCAATTGATCTAATAATTCGTCAATGACAGGAATGGGAAATTTATCTTTAATAGTGAGCTTGTTGAGTTCGCTATAATCTGGACACATGGGCCATGATGTTGGGTTGTGTTATATTCTTTCCACCACTAGCCCATGTAGTTAATCGGCCTGTTATCGTTGCGCCAATTGCGTAGCACGGGGCTCACAGGAGGCTTGAGGGGTGCAGGTAACCCCATTCTATGGTGTCTAGGGTAGTGCCCTGGAAAAATTTTCTTTTCGAACCTATGTTAGGTTGGGTGGACCCACTTGTGGTTTTGTGCATGATTTTCGCACATGTTTCTGGATGCAATGGTTTTTGGTCCATGGTTTTGGATGCGATGGTTTTCAGTCCATGGTACTGGATGATTCAGCATGTATAAATATGTATCATAACATTGAAAGGAACATAATGAAAAATCAAGTTGGTAGTCCTAGTTTTGGGATCCAGGGGAAAATCTCTGTGTATATGTGTTTTATGTGTTACGCTCTCACATTGTTTATTTTATGTGTTTTAGAATTCGTATGCAGGTAATTTCTGTATACGGTTAAAACCTACATTTGGTATCAGAGCTGTTTTTCCTTCAAGGGGGCGCCTTTGTTGCTGAGGGGTTTCGCTCAGGCTGTGGTAGACCCTGCTCAGTGGGAGATCTGCGAGATCGATTTTGGTGGTGAAAGAAGATGGTGAGTAGTGAAATATAGAGATTGAGAAATTTAATGGTCAGAGTTTTGAGTTGTGAAAACTCAAGATGGAGGATCTTTTGGTGGATAAAGATTAGTGGATCGTGGTAGATCCGAGTACTAAACCAATGGGAGTGTTCGATGAAGAATGGAAGAAGTTGGATAAGAAGCAAAAGAGAAAAATACGAATGTATGTCTCATATTCAGTATTATTGAATGTATCAGGGGGAGATACGATGAAGGCTTTGTGGGACAAGTTAGGGACTTTGTACCAATCTAAGTCTCTGGTGAATAAACTGTGCCTGTGGAAAAAGTTGTATAACCTGAGGATGAAATACGGAGACTCAATGACAGAGCATATAAATGCATTTAATATTGTGGTAAGTCAGTTAACATCTGTTGATTTTAAAATTCCAGATGAAGATAAGTGCATTAATTTATTTTTTTCTCTACCAAATTCATGGGATAGTCTGGTTATTGCAATAGGTAGCAATGCAACTGCCTTGTAGTTTGATGAAACAATATCATCCTTGCTAATGGAGGAGTTGAGATGGAAAAATATGGAGAGCAAGAATTTTGATGCCTTATCTGTACGAGGATGGTCCTAAAACAAAAACAAAAATAAGTCATTAAGTGGGAGATCTAAATCTCTAGGAAAACCTATAAAGGTGGTGTGTTGGAAATGCAGAAAGAAAGGGCACTACAAAAGGGACTATAAATCTAGAGCTCCTGACAAAGGAAAGGGATCTAATGATTCTCCTTCTGTAGAGGCAAAAAACCACCTCAGATGAAGGTGGGGATGTGTACATGGCTTCTTCAAGTAGACATGTAGATCACGAGGCATGGTTGATTGACTTAGGTGCATCCTTTCACTTCATAACCAATAGAGAGTGGTTTTGCGAGTATGAGAAATATTATGGTGGTGATGTCTTCTTGGGGGATGACAAAAAGGCTAGAATCATTGGTCGCGGAAAAGGAAAGTTGAAGTTGGAAAGTGTAAGGGTTAGAACACTTTCGGGTGTTCTACATATTCCTACATTAGCCAGAAATCTTATTTCTGTAAGCAAATTGGATGATGCAGGTGTAACCACAATGTTCGAGAAGAATACCCACAAGATGGTTCGAGAAGCACTAGTATTGATGTAGGGAGTTCAGACTAGAACACTATAAAAGCTGCAAGGTAGCACTGTTACTGATGGGTGCTACAATTTCGTGGTTCCTAAAGTGGAGTAGAAAATCTAGTGGTCTTTGGAGAGAAGACCATGTTGTGGCATCAAAGGCTTGGACATATTGGAAAGAAGGGCCTTCGAATACTTCATAGTAAAGGTATGGTAGAAGGTATGAGTAATAGCTCTTTTGATTTTATTTTTGTGAAAATTGTGTATATGGAAAGTAGAGTCGAGTGAGTTTTCCCACTGGTGTTAAGAGGGTGAAATAGATATTAGGGCTTGTGCACAATGATGTGTTTGGACCTGTGAGGATTCCATCACTGGGTAAGTCTATGTACTATGTATCATTTATAGATGACTTCTCAAGTAATAAATGGATATATCTCCTTAAGAAGAAATCTGAGGTCTTTGACATGTTTAAATAATTTAAGGCTCTAGTGGAAAACCAAACAGAGAAGAAGATAAAGGTGCTAAGGACAGATAACGATGGAGTGTTTTGCAGTAAGGAATTTGAAGGATTCTGTAAGAAGTGTGGTATAGCATGACAGTAGACTACTCCATACACACATGAGAAAAATAGATTTGCAAAAAGAATGAATAAGACGTTGATGGAAAGGGCAAGAAGCATGCTCAGTGGTGCCGAGATAGGATAGGAATTCTGGGCAGATGTGGTGGAGATAGCATGTTACCTGGTCAATGGATCACCTTTATCAGCGTTGGAGGATAAGACTCCACAGGAGGTATGGAATGGTAAGAAACCCTCTCTTTCACATCTAATGGTATTTGGATGTGATGCATATGTACATGTTCCAAAGGAGAAACAAACCAAGTTGGATAGTAAATCTGAAAAGTGAATCTTTATTAGGCATAAGGATGGTTTAAAGGGTTATAAGATTTGGAACCCAGTAACAAGGAAGGTTGTGTATAGTCGAGATGTGGTGTTCAGAGAGGTGAAATATGTTATTAAACATTAATTCCAAGCAAAGGAAACTGATAATATAAAGTTTGTGCTAAAAGAGGAAGAATCAAACTCTACATTAAAGGATGAAATAGAAGATGAAGAGCCACAAACTTCGGGTATGAGAAGATCAACTTGAGAAAGAAGGCAGCCAGAAAGGTATAGTCCATCTACTTTCTGTTCAAATTTTTCTTTATCTATTACTGATGATGATCCCAAAACTATGAAGGAAGCAGTAGATTCAGAGGATGGAAAACAATGGAAAGAGGCCATGGTTGATGAAATGGCATCTTTGCACAAAAATGAGGCTTGGGATTTGGTGGAGCTGTTCGCTCGAAGGAAACCCATCGGTAGCGAATGGGTTCAAGAAGAAGACAAATGCAAAAGGAAAGGTGGAGAAATACAAAGCTCTATTGGTAGCAAAAAGTTATTCCCAGGAGTCGTGAATTGATTTTGGTGATATTTTTTCTCCTGTTTCCAAGGTAACTTCTATTAGATTACTTTTATCTATTGTTGCTGCTTTTGATTTTGAGGTAGAAGAGATGGATGTGAAGACAACATTTCTTCATGGGGATCTGAAAGAGGAAATCTACATGAAGCAACCTGAAGGCTTTGCAATGAAGGGTAAGAAAGAATAGGCATGCAAGTTAAAGAAGTCTCTGTATGGGTTAAAATACTCACCAAGGATGTGGTATCAGAAATTTGATACATTTATATGAGGACTTGGATTCACTGGAAGCAGCGCAGATCACTGTGTGTATTTTAAATTAATTGGTGATTGTGTTAATTATTTGGTCTTGTTTGTCGATGATATGTTGCTGGTTGGAATGACAAAGAAATTATCTAGGATTTGAAGACCCAATTGTCCTCCAAATTCGACATGAAAGATCTTGGTGCCGCAAACTATATTTCGGCATGGAAATTAAAAGAGATTGGGCAAAGAGGAAGCTTTGGTTAAACTAGAGGAAGGATGTCGAGACAATATTACAGAGATTTAATATGCAGGATAGCAAACTGGTGAAGGTTCCTATTCCTGTAGGTGTAAAGTTATCTGTTGAACAGTGTCCCAAGACAGAAGAAGAGGAAGAGGACATGTCCCGTGTTCCATATGCAAGTGTAGTTGGTAGCCTGATGTATGCAATGGTCTGTACTAGACCAGACATTGCACATGCAGTCGAAATATTGAACAAGTTTATGTCAAAACCAGGAAAGGAGCATTGGATAGCATTGAAGTAAGTTTTCAGGTATTTGCATGGCACTAGTGATTATAGTTTGTGCTATGAAGGAAGACCAATATTTGACAGAATTTAGGATATTTGTGGCTTTGTTGATGTAGACTAGGCTGGAGATATAGAACAAAGAAGATCTACAAGTTGGTATGTGTTTAAGCTATTTGAAGGTGTAGTCAATTGGATGAGTAAGAAATAATCTGTAGTGGTACTATCAACATAGAGGCAGAATACATGGCATCCACTCATGCAAGTAAGGAAGCGGTTTGGTTGTAGAGATTTTCTTCAAGTATGGGGTTAGTACAGGGAGCTATAAGGATAGACTGTGAAAGCCAAAGTGAAATTTTCTGGGCAAAGAACCCTGCATATCATTCAAAGACAAAGCACATTGATGTTTAGTATCACATTGTGAGGGACATGATAGAAGACAAAAGGGTGTTGCTGATAAAGGTGGACACCTTGAAAAATACTGCAGTTGCATTGACAAAATATGTGAGCTCTCAGAAGTTCTCTTGGTGAAGAGAAACAATGGGCATTGTAGGGCTGGATAAATGACTAAGCTCTCTTGTGGCCCCCTGTGGAAAGAAATCAAAAAGTGGGAGAATGTTGGGTTGTGTTATATTCATTCCACGACTAGCTCACGTAGTTAACCGAGGGGTTAGAGGAGGGCGTCCTCCCCCCTTCATTGTGTCGATTGCGTAGCAAGGGGGCCACAAGGGGTTTGAGGGGTGCAGGTAACCCGACTCTATAATATTTTGGTCCTGGAACCTATGTTAGGTTGGGCGGACCCACCTATGGTTTTGTGCATGATTTTCGGACATGTTTTTGCACGCGATGGTTTTTGGGCCATGGTATTGGATGCTTTGGCATGTATAAATATGTAGTATAACATTGAAAGGAACATAATGAAAAATGAATCTGGTAGTCTTGGTTTTGGGATTTAGGGGAAATCTATGTGTTTTAAGTGTTATGCTCTCACATTGTTTATTTTATCTGTTTTAGAATTCGTATGCAGGTAATTTTTGTACGGGGTTAAAACCTACACATAATCCATCTTTCTTGTGAACCAATAATACAGGAGCAGAGAAAGAACTTTGACTAGGTTGAATTATACCAACCTCTAGAATTTTTGTAACCATATGTTCAATTTCACTCTTTTGGGCATAGGAATGTTTGTACAACCTAATGTTTGGAGCAACACTTCCTAGAATTAAATGAATAGCATGATCATGATCACGAATAGGTGGGAGGCCTTTGGGAGTCTCAAATACCTTGGAATGATTGTCCAAGAATTTTTGGAGATTTGGAGAAATAGATGATTTTGATGTGGGAACCTCTAGCAAACATGATTGTGCAATTATTCCTCATGGTTTGTTCTTTAGAAGCTTTGTCATACCATTAGAGCTGATTATCTTTCCCAGTTTCCCTGCAATACCCCTTAATCCAACTTCCTTTCCTTCTGCACAAAATTTCATGAAAAGTCCTTGAAAATTAAAAACTATTGTACCCAAGGATTTTACCCAAGGATTGTAGCTATTGGACTCCTAGTACAAAATCAGCACCACCCATTGGAATGGAAAGCATTGGGCTATTCAATACATATTCTCCCATGGATAGCTTGATATTATGGCACTTTCTAGAGCAATTTATGGTTCCTCCACATGCAACCATCACTTGAAACTCTGGTGTTGGATATAGGAAGCAATTTAATTCCTTGTCTATCTTACAATGAATAAAATTATGGGTACTTCCCGAATCAATCAACATTATTACCTTTTTCTTCTTGATATGTCCTTCTATCTTGATTGTTTGAGGAGTGGTAACTCTAGCCAATGCATTACAGGATATGGTTGGATTCATTTCTTCTTTATCTATGGTTTGTTCTAGGAGTATATCCTCTTCTTTTGACATTTCTTGTTACTTTTCTTCCTCCTCTTCACAATCTATGTAGAATAATTTCTTCTTGTTACACTTATGACCTTTAGTTATTATCACAATTGTAGCAAATCCCTTTTGCTCTTTTTTCTTCCAATTAATGTGGTGTCAACTTCGTTGGTTATGGAAGGCTAGGGGCAACAACACTTCCATCTTTATAGTTGTGAGTGTTAGGCTTCTTGGTTGCCATAATTTTTCTTTCCATTTTTCTTGCTAACCTAAATGCCTTCTCCAATGAGTGAGGTTCCCAAAGGCAAAACTCATGTCAGATATTATCCTTGAAATTCCTTATGAAAACATCAACCCTATGCTCCTCTGGAATATATTTTACCCTTATGTTCAATTTTTGGAAGTCCTCAATGTGCTCCATCATTGAACCCTTTTGTTTGAGATTTATCAATTGGCTAAAAAAGGTGTTTCTGTTTGTATCCTCATAATGGGCTATCAATTCTTCCATAAAAATTTCCCAAGTGACAATTTTTTTACGAGAGCAAAGCCATTGATACCATACAAACTGATTTGGTTCCAAATATAAAGTTGCAATACATACATTTTGTTTGTTTTTCACATTATGGGGATCAAAAAATTGTTGCATCTGTAATATCCATGTTTTGGGATCCTTTCCATCAAACTTCCTCATATCAATTTTTGGAACATGGTGGGTCATCAATCCAGTATTAGAGTCTATGAAATCATGATTAATATTTATTTTTTTCTCATCATGAGTTTCCTTTACTACCCTTTCACCATTAGTAACCATTTCTTGTAGCAACTTATTCAAATTTATCTTCAGTTCTTCCATCTTAGAATCCATGTCCTTCATCTTAGCATCAATGCCATTCATCTAAGATTCCATGCCATCCATCTTAGCTTCCATACCATCCATATTAACTTGCATGCCATTCATATTAGCTTCCACGCCATTCATATTGGTTTCAATTACCTTTTGTGAGAGTGAAATTTGTTGTACTTGGTCTTGTAATTTTGATATATCATGTTGCATTTCTTCCTCTTCTTCACGAGTCATGCTAGAGATTTTAGGTTGCTTACTAGGTGTTTCCATTTTATTTCTTTGGGGCATCAATTAATGCTAATAATTCTTCACTATTTCCTTTGAATTCCTTCAAACTAATTTTTCAAAACAATTTTTTATGCAAAATTTAAAAAAAAACTACACACCTTTTTTTCACTTTGTAAGAGCTTGATATTGAATTTGTTGTATCTCTATAACTACAGATCTAGAATATCTAATATCACATCTTGTAGTAGCTCTTTGAGTTCTCTTTCTAACCCCACAAGTCTGATCAATATTGGATTCTCCAAGGAAGAATTATGCCAAACCTCCCATGTTGACCTCATTATAGACTAGTTCAGTAGAAAAAACATGTACGAAGTGCCACATGTCAAGGTTTGGACCTTAGTCCCTGAAACTGATATACGGAAAACTACAAGCTGTCCTCTTTCTAAAAATTCTCACAAAATTTCAATATGATGCTCAAAACACAATTTATGATGATTTTCTCAAAGTCACATGTTTGGAATGTAATTCAGGAGTCTACAAAAACCCTAACTTCCTCACATCATATCTCCTACAAATATAGCAACACAAGCTCTGAAATTTGGGCCTGAAGTTCAAAATGATTTCTTCTAAAGTGGTTTTCTTTTAGCTTCTGAAACTTCTAAGAAGAAAAGTTACAGGAAAAATGCCATGATGACCTGTTTGGAGCAGTGAAACCCTAGAATCCAAAGCTCTGATACCAAATGTTATAAAACCAACTCAGAAAAAGATGGAAAAGATAGATAAAGACCTTAGAAATAAGCCTCTTCGAGGGGGAAACCTCTTTTACATTACACAAATGAACATTTCTTGGATGATACAAATGACAAGGCCTCATTTCTATATATAGGAGTCTAAGGGGTCATAGTATAATCAAAGCCAACATAACAATAAAAATGTAAGGTCACAATAATAACAATAGTGGGCTTCTATGGGGCACAATATTTACAATATGGGGACTACATGGGCACAAAATAATCATAAGGGGGTTGTACTAATAACAATAAGGGGTTAAACTATTAGTATAGGGACCTAACACTGCCACCCTAAACTGTTCGCAAGGCCCAACTTGTAGGAAACTTCATACACCTACCTAGCACCTGCTTGCCACCCTATAATGATTGAAATAAGACAAGATTGTGGATTACCAAACCAGGGACAAAAATCCACAATACAATAAGATGTATAATGATTTTCATGTACTATACCAAATAACCAATTAGTCTATGACTTGTAACCCAACCATGATATCATCCCAACAGTGACTCCTATACCTCCCAACAATGCCTCTTCGACTCTAGGTAGAATGCCTCTTTCACAAATAACTCTTTTACAATCTTTACAATGATGAATATTTTACAAATGTTGCTTTTACAACTTTAAAATGATGACTCTTTTACAAATGAATCTTTTATAAATGACTCTTTTACAAGTTTACAATGATGTCTCTTGTCCTTAACAATACTTCACGAGATTTGGATGGATGTCATCTATTCAAGGATGTCCCACTGAAATGATTCCTATAATTTGACACTTATGCTCTTGAATTCTTTTTTGATGTTGTACTTAAATCTTCTTCTACATGCATGCAAAATTTTCCCGGTGAAGCCAATCCAAAAACAAAACAAAATACCCTTCAACTTACCTCTGCCTACAAAACACATGTAAGTGCATAGTAATGAATAAACACAAACTAAAATTACAATGTGTACTTGAAGTGTGATTGTTACTTTTGCTGTTGATTTGTTGTAGTAGTAGAAAAAGACTCCCACTCTTGAGATAGGTTTGGACTCTATGCAAGACTATACACAAAACAGACCTAAAGATATATACAATAAAAACTATTCACATACATTAGACTAGTGATGGACCAAGTTCTAAGTACAAAAATAGAGACCATTCTATCAACTATGAAAATACAAGTAACATGAACTTAAAACATCATATAGATTTAGAAGACTTGGTGTAGCATCAAGAATATGTAGCATCAAATTTGTAGTATCAAGAATAGGACATCCAAAATGTGGTATCAAAACTAATTGTGACATATAGAGACATAGAGATATAACTGAGACCCTATATATACTTATGTTGTCCTGCAAAAACATATGTCATAGATGATACTCAAAATTAAAATCTAAACACTAATCATGCATACCTTGTTGCGGAAGACTTACCCTTGACTATTAATGTGTGTTCCTTATTGCAGTGATCCATGAATGCATGCTTTTTTTTCCTTCTAGGAGCTCGATATTGAATCTATTGTATCCATGCAATTTCGCATCTCCGGGGTCTGAATGTTTATCCCATGATAGCCCTCTAAGTCCTGTTTCCAACCCCATAAGTCTAATCAAGATTGGATTCTTCAAGAAATAGTTGTGCCCAATTTCCCATGGTGACTTATTTATAGACAGATTTAGTAAGGCGAACTTGTACAATGTGCCACATTTCATAGTTTCAACCTTCGGCCCTAAAAAAAATACCCAACAAACTATCGTCTATCATATTTCTATAGTTATTTACAAATTTCGAATCCAATGCTTAAATATAAAGTTATGATGATTCTACCAACGTCACATGTTTGAAATGGAATCCAGGAGCCTCCACAAACCCTAGTTCCTGAAATCATTTCTCCGAAATATAGCGAACCAAGATCTGAAATTTGGTCACGAGGTTCATCATGATTTTGGCTCAAGTGGATTTTAATTTCTAATTCTGAAGCTTTTCAGAGAATATAGGATTCAATGAATGTCTTGAGTTGAGAGGCTCCTCAACAAGTGAATGTTGGAGGGATTTTAAGAGCAAAAAAAACATTATTAATTATTGACTATTCAATTACCACAACCAACTATGAGTGCCATGCAACACCCCATATGGTGTTAGTCCACTAACTGGGGTTACCAACTTCAAACATGAATATCTCTCAAACCCTGAAGAATTTCCTATCGTGCCATATATCAATGGAAACATATCAACAAGTAGAGTCCATATAGAATATCCTTGATTCAAAATAGAGTTAGTTTTCATGTCAAAATTCCCATGCAAGCTCAAGGTAGCCCCTGGTCCTTCTTGGGTTGACATCAATGAAAACCATTTATCAACATGAATGAGGAGTTAGATAAAATTGAGGAGAAAAAGACTTGGGAAATAACACCAAGAGCTTCAGGAAATAATCTCACTAGCACAAAATTAGTATTTAAAAATAAGATGAATGAATAGGGTTAAGTTGTTAGAAAGAAAGCTAGACGAGTGTGTAAGGGTTACTCATAAGTGGAAGGTCCTGATTATGAATAGACTTTTGCACTAGTGATGAGAGTGGAGGCAAGTAGGATGTTTTTTTTACTTTGCATGATGCAATGATTTCAAGGTGTACCAAATGGACGTGAATTTTGCCTTCCTAAATGGTGATCTTGAGGAAGAAGTCTATATGGAACAACCTAAAGGTTTTTCATTGTCATATAAGCCTAACTATGTCTACAGGTTAAAGAACACACTATATGGTCCTAAACAAGAACCACGAGTGTGGTACTCTAGACTAGACAAGTACCTTCATAATGAGGGCTTCAAAACAGGAGGAGGTGATAGTAATCTCTACTTAAAGGCTAATGGAGATGAATTACTGATTATAGTTTTCTATGTAGATGGAATTATGTTTGGAAGCAATAAATATCATCTAGTAGAATGGTTTAGTGAAGATATGAATACCAAGTTCAAAATATCTATGATTGGATAACTTACCTTCACCTAGGGCTCCAAATCCTATAAAATCCTGGAGGAACATTCATCTCTCAAGAGAAATACCTAAGAGAGATGTTGAAAAGATTCTAAATGGAAGATTGTAAACCTGTCTCAACCCCATGACTACTGGATGTAGGCTATGTGCACATGATGAATCACCTGAAATGGATCAAAATATTTTACATATCTAAGATATGAAGTCTATTATACCTAATAGCTTCTCGACTAGATATAACATTTCTAGTCAGATTAGTAGCAAGGTATCAATCAACACCCAAATAGATATATTTGTCAGCAACAAAAAGGATATTTAGGTACTTGAAAAGGATTATAGGTTATGGACTATGGTATTTGAAAGGTAAGGACTTTACATTGACAACATACGTGGATGTAAATTGGGTAAAATGGTGGATTATATAAGAGTTACAAGTGGTGGTGCATTCTACCTAGGAGATTTGTTGGTGGCATGGCTAAGAAAAAAACAAACATCAGTTTATCTATCTACTGCGGAAGTTGAGTACATAGCAACTGCAACTTGTTGCAAACAAGTATTGTGAATGAAAAATTCACTACAAGACATGAAGGTAAATTTTATTGAACCTATATCTATCAAATGCGAGAATACAAGTGTAATAAGAATTTCCAAAAATCACGTGCTCCATTTAAACACTAAGCATATATCTACACGGTACCACTTTCTCATAGAACAAGTTTCTCAACAAACAGTGAAGATGGAGTACATATTCATGAAAGAATAAATAGCAGATATATTTACAAAGCCCCTTTCTAGAGAACCATTTGAGTATCTGAGAAACAAGCTAAGTATAGCTTCTATAGGTGATTCTTACTTATGTGACTTCAAAATCAGATTCTAAAACTTGAAATTGAACGCACCATATAAGGGGTAGACTACATAAACAAGAAGCATATGATTTTATTAAGAAATTGAAGTAGTCAAGAAGCAACAAAAGAAAAGGACCATCATCAAATTTATCAACATATTTTTTTTAAACTAGCAACATCAATCAATTTCTTCATTCAAATTCTCACTCTTTGATTGAAGAATTTATTATGAAAAATTGTACACATATATGTAAAGTCTATATATATGAATGTAAATGAACATTCTCAAATGTACATTGGCAAGTTAGACAATTGTATGTCTAGTCGAAACCATGTTGAAAGATGAGTCTATCTCATTGTGTATTGGCATCGTTAGAATTCTTAAACTTCTAATCAATTTAAATATGTATATGGAATACATAAATGCAAACAAAAAACTGAGATCTATTCAAATGTATATATTTGTAAGAAATAACAAAGGTATCACCTTCAAGAGAAGGAGCATATTCTAGACATTTTATGTATCGTTTATAGAACCATTCGTCATGAAACATCATGAGATTGACATATAAACCATATTTCTTGTAATCTCTATGTGAAGATACCTAACCTAGAAACTATAAAGTACAATATTGATAATCACTTCATGCACATATGTTAGATAGGAACAGATTTGGTAAATATTGATAACTCTCAAATAGAGTATTATAAAGTAGCAAAGTAAGCATCTTTCTTAGCAATCCATTGAGTTATGATTACAACAACGACTACTGATATGAAAATGAGTCTCCAACTAACAGAAACAAATAGGAAAAAGGGATGGAGGAAGGGACCAACAAGTAATTTACAATGGTTCATCCCATATCATCACTAGGATTCTTTTAAAATCCTTGAACATATATGAAAGCCACTAAATCAGCGATGTCAAGTGGAGGTCGTAGTAAAAAATTAGTAGCATAAGTGTTGTGAGAAGAAGTTGCATTAAGGATTTCATAACAGTCTCACAAGATCTACATTACACCGAGAAGCTCAAGTGAACTAGTCACAAGAGAAAATAGCTGACCAAAATCAACAATAAACCTTCATTAAAAAAAAAAACAGGAGGAAGAAAAATTGATACAGTAGAAACATAATATTGAGGTATCTACTAAGAAGGTTATCCAATAGTATTCCCACCAACAGGTGTATAGATTCCACAAATACATGCCTGCAAAATCTCAATTGTGATACTGTCGTGAAAGTGGAAAGTAATAAAAAATCAATTCTAGATGGATTGATTTCAAAACAATGACAAGGGGAAGCGATAAAAGGTTTATGGGATCAAATGATTATATGGATGCAAGAGTTGTATTTGAAGGATGCTTTACACATCCTGTAGTACACACAAAGGAAAAGCATGTATGTGTTACTTGGCCAACAAAAAGATTGAAAACCGTTACATAAGCATTGAAGAGAATGTCCAACTATAGAAAATTTAAGATATGAAAGCAACTATGTCCAACCTAACTTGAGAATACGAGAATGGAATGTTGGCTAATACAACCAAGTAATAGAAATTAGTGGACCTATATGGAATTAATTGGTGCACCTATCCTGCATAGTCAAAGGAATAGACTCTAAATTAAAGATCATGGCAATCTTCGGTTATTTATGGCATTACATATTCTGCACCAATATGACCTGAGATAATGATCGTTACTCCTATCACAAAACATAATCAAACTTAGAACATATCTCTTTCGTTACTAGACACTACAATTTATAGAGGTTTTTAGCCACAGAGGAGCAATAATTGTGCTGAATGACTTTATTATCTACTAACACTAGCTTATTGTCTAACAGTGATCGACGTCGTCTAAACAGTGAACAGTGTCATTCATGATTAATACCTGACACCTCCCATTAATCATGATCTACATGTTAACTTGCCTCCTAGTCTAGGTCTCAGCTAGGCTCACAACATAATTTGGATTTTCTACAATCCACAACTTACTTCTACACATTTCAAATTTAGCCTTTCCAAGAGGCTTGGTGAATATGTCAGCCACATTTTCATTTGTATTACAATATGATAAGTCAATTTCTTTTCATTTCAATTTTTCTCTTACAAAATGATGTTGTGTGTCAATGTGTTTTGTCCTTGCATGATATATAGGATTGTTTGCTAATTTGATAGTGCTTTGATTGTCACATCTGATTATTGTAGGTGCTTGTTGTGTTTCTCCAGCATCTTCAAGTACCCTTTTAAGCCATATTGCTTCACATGTAGCATTTCATAATGCTTTATACTCATCTTCAGTGGATGACAAGGAAATAGTTGGTCGTTTCTTACTGCTCCATGATATTTATCCTGAACCAATATTAGACACGTGTCCCGTAGTAGATTTCCTATCATCTGGATTTCCAGCCCAGTCAAAATCAGAATAACCTGCCAATTCAAGATCAAATTCATAAGTATAGATAATAACAAAATTAAGTGTTCCTTTCATATATCGAAGGACTTTCTTTGCTACTTTCTAATGACTTTCACAAGGCTTAGCCATGATCTGACTAAGTATACAGTCAGAATATGCTATATTTGGCCTAGGTGTGGTGAGATAGTTTAGACTTCCCACAAGTTGATGATATAAAGTTCCATTCACCTCCTTGGTTCCATCATCACTACACAATTTGAGATTCTATTCTAAAGGAGTAGATGTTGCCTTGCATTCAATCATATTAAACATTTTAAGGATTTCCCTTGTATATTTGCCTTGTGTGATTAGTGTCTTACCAGATTCACTCCAAACTTCAAGACCTAAACAATAATGAAATTCACCAAGATCCTTCATCTCAAATACATGTGACAACTGATTTTCAATTTCTTCAATGAACTTGCATGCATTTTTTGCTATGATAATGTCATCAACATATACATATATTAAAGAAACATTCTTGCCTTCATCTTCCTTGATGTACAAGTTAGGATCATTTTTGCTTCTCATAAAAGAGAGAATCAATTTTCGCATACCACGATCTTCATTTTTGTTTCAAACCATATAAAGCTTTCTTTAACCTACAAACCAGATGCTCCTATCCCTGTTTTACAAACCCTTCAGGCTAAACCAAATAAACTTCTTCTTTTAACTCAGCATTCAAAAATGCAGATTTGAGATCTAACTGATGCATTTTCCAATTATATTTTGTAGCTAATGCAATCATGATTCTAATTGTGTTCAACTTAGCTATAGGTGCAAAAGTATCTTCATAATCAATTCCCTCCTTTTGTGATTATCCTTTTGCAATCAATCTAGCTTTATGTGTATCAATACTTCCATCAACATTAAACTTGGATTTATACATCCATTTGCATCCTATGGGAACTTTGTTTTTAGGCAATTCTGTTAATTCCCATTTGTCATTCTTCATTATAGAGTTATATTCTTCATTCATTGCATCCCTCCATTCTTCATATTCTTTAACTTCCTCATAGCTTGAAGGTTCTACAACATTCATAACAAGAGACATTAATGCATAATCTTTATACTTTACAGGTACCTGACTTTGACATGATGACCTTCTTGGAGTTTAACTGCTTTCATCTTTCTTTTTGCTTTGTGGAGTCTCCTCTCCTTTTCTCAGAGTATCATAAATGCTTGATGCTCCTTGCTCTTGAACTCGTACCTATTCATGTGATTGTTCATATTCTTGTTCAACACTTGTATCTGATTTGACATAATCATCAATATCATGCCATACACCAGTGTTATTTATTTTATCACCTTCATTTGCATTCTCATGAAACACCACATCCCTACTTGCAAGCAGTCTATGAGTACTGGGATCAAACAACTTGTATGCTTTTTTATCATCACAATAACCAATAAGTATGCACTTAATTGACTTTGCAACAAGTTTTCTTCTTTCATCTTTTGGAATATGAGCAAATGCCTTGCAACCAAAAACTCTTAAATGATTCACTTTTGGTTTGTACCCATAAAATGCTTCAAAAGGTGTGTTAAGCTATAAACTTTTGGTTGGACTCCTATTTTTGAAATGAAATAGTAGTATTAATAGGTTCAGCGGAAAAACCATTAGAGATGTTTTTACCTTGAAGCATAATACGTGAACATTCAACTAGTGTTCTGTTTTTCCTCTCAGCAACTCCATTTTGCTGAGGTGTATGTGGTACTATAAATTGTTGCAGAATCCCATTGCTTTTATAATATTGATCAAATTCTCTTGATTTGTATTCTCCCCCCTAATCAAATCTCAAAATTTTGATGTAATTACCAATTTGTTTTTCCACCATACTCTTAAGTCTTTAAAGTACTAAAAAACAACACTCTTCTTTCTTATGAAATAAACCCATGTATACTTAGATCTATCATCCACAAAAATAAGAAAATACCATGCTCCACCAATAGATCTAGTTTGCATAGGTCCACATACATCAGTATGAATTAATTCAAGTATTTCCATTTGCCTTTTTTCTTTATGTATAGGAAATTCCTTCCTATGTTGCCTGCCAAGTACACATGCTTCACATTCAACATGATGATTCTTCAAGATAGGACGATCTTCAACCATTGTGTTCTTTTGAAGTAGCATTAAATCTTTGTGATTTAGATGTCCATACCTTTGGTGCCATAACTCTATTTTTGATATTGTTGTAGATGCCAATGCTTGATGACTTTTCCTAGTCACATCCAACTTATACAAGCCTCCAACTCTAGTACTTGTGCCAATAACCTTGTACTAATCTTGAATGTCTTTCACTACACACTATGATTTGAAAAATTCCACCTTCAAATCTTGGTCAGCAATAGTAGAAACAAAAATTAAATTCTTTTTGATACTAGGAACATACATCACATTATGGATCTGTCTCTCTTGTCCATTGGGGAAATTCACACCTATTACTCCATAAACTTGAACTTTAAGTGATCTTTTATCTCCTAGATAAACATATGTTCCATCAATGTTTTTATAATATTCATCAAACCACTCCTTGTTATGAGACATATGGAGTGATGCACCAGAATCAATGAACCAAGCAATCACATCATCATTTTCCACAGACAATGCCAGCATAAAAAATAAACAATTTCAGATTTTTAAATCCATCATTGATTGAGGTATCATGCAAGGACAAAACACATTGACACACAACATCATTTTGTAAGAGAAAAATTGCAATAAAATGAAATAGACTTATCATATTGTAATACAAATGAAAATGTGCCTAAAATATTCACAAAGCCTCTTGGAAAGGCTAAATTTGAAATGTGTAGAGGTAAGTTGTGGATTGTAGAAAATCCAAATTATGTTGTAACCCTGGTTCATACTTAGAATAGGAGGCAAGTTAACATGTAGATCGTGATTAAGGGGAGATATCAGGGATTAATCACGAATGACACCGCTCACTGTTCATAAAACATCGATCACTGTTAGACAATGAGCTAGTGTCAGTAGATAATAAAGTCATTGGGCGTAGTTATTGCTCCTCTATATGGATATTTTCCCTTCGCTACAAATGCCAAATCTGAACTACTAGAGACCAAATTAATGCTCTTTATCCTCTCCTCCTCTTGTAGAAGAATTCTTGTCAATTCATCAAATGTGGGGGGTTTCTCTCTAGCTGAAGGACTTGAAACAAAAATTTGATAATCTTGCACTAAGTCATTTAATGTGATGGTGACTAAGTCAGTACTAGACACCTTTCCACCAATATCTCCTAACTTATCACTTAAATCTTTGACACAAGATACGAAATTACTTATATTTTCATTTGCTTCCATTTTTAGAGATAAAAGCTTAGTATTCATAGACAAGATCTGGTTTGTATTTGTTGTTTCATACAAGCACTTCAGCGTATCCCATGTTTCTTTTGATGTCTTGCAATCTCTGATGTGAGGAATAATGTTGTCCTTTATAGACATACACAACAACACCTTTGCTTTCATCTCCCTTCTCTCCCAATTTGGAATAGAAGCTCCAATATTGGGTTTGGGCTTATCCCCACTCACAATGGACCACAAATTATAACATTCTAAAATAGTCAACAACTTGAATTTCCAATTCACATAATTTACTCCATCAAGTTTGGTGGATTGGTTCAAATATGTATCAGCCAAGAAATTTGACATGATGGAAAAAACATTCTCCAATCAACAAAACGCTACCAAATCTAAATCCAAATGCACCCAATTTCACCAAATCCCAGAAAACTTTAAGCATCCATGCACCATAAAAATCTTTACTAACTCTTTTTCACTATAAAAATTCTTTTCACCACTTCAAACAAAAATGAACATTTAAAAAAAATTATATCTCCATAAATAAAAAAAAATTCAAACATTGAATTGCCTTCCAACAACGATTTTTGTTTTAATAATAACATCAAACTTTTAAAGTAAAACAAGGAATGCACCCTAGCAAAAAATATGAAAGGCACCGTGAATTACTGCCATAGTAAAACAATGAATGCACCAGTGGACTCGTTCAACGCAGCCAACCCTCCACATCGATCTGATTGACTTCACCAATGGTCATTTTTGTGTGTGGAAGAGAAAATTGCAACTCGCTGAGCCAACAACTGGCTAATCACACAACTCCACAACTAGATGAGCACACAGTGCCACCACAAGCAGATAATTGCAACTCGTTGAGCACACAGATCCACAACACTCCACCACGTGCAAATAATTTCACAACGCTTTTCCACAAACCTCCACCACATGCACATAACTCCACCTGCGTTGAACTCTGCTGCCTCTCTACACAGCGACGGCTGTTAAGCGAGAATCTTCACAACTATTCAGGGCTCCAAGGTTACAGAGCCGTCACGACTTCTCAATGCCTTCTTCCTTACATGGAGCTCAACTCAATGCACAACAATTCACATGGCTCTGATAGCCTCTTCCATAGCTCAGCTCACCCTAGATCTGTCTCCTCACAACTCACCTGAACTCTGATACCATTTCAAACAACAGAATGACACTCAAAACATATCTGTTTCCTTACTAAACACTGCAATTTAAAGAGGAATTCAGTCACTGAGGAGCAATAACTATGTAGAATGACTTTATTATCTACTAATACTAGCTTAATTTCTAAGACAGTGACTAGCGCCCTCTGAACAGCGAGCGGCGCAGTTCGTGATTAATACCTGACAACTCCAGTATGTAGGCATTATTGAACTCAACGATAAGCTACCATGTGCAGATAATGACTACTTTACAACATTTATAGCGCTTCTGGTGAAAGAATCTCTCATATCGTTTGTCATTTTTAATGTTTATTGGAGCCTCTCCTTTCTGGGTATCAATAGAACATATACCGTGACCTCACAACATCAATATCCTGAATTATATGCTGGATTAGCCACATAAGCCAATGGATGATGGAAGTATCGACGTTCCTTTGATAAACACACTATCGTATCCACAGGCGTAGCTGGCATCTATCCACGGGACTAGTAAATATATATATATATATATTATATATATATATATATATATATATATATATATATATATATATATATACTATATATATATATCAACGAGTTGGCTTTCAAGGAGGTAGGCAGGAGAAATCTCTTGCACGGAGGGCGCTATTGACAACCTCGGTCTGTCCATTTATCCGAGGATGGAAGGAGGTGTACATGGTTAGCTTTGTGTCGAGCTGCAGAGAGTGTATTTTAGGGGATGTTGACCAATATAGTGTGAGAATAATGCAGAAATAGAATTAGTTGAACAGAATTAGTTGTGTTTAGTTGAACTGAATTAGTTGTGAGTGGTTAGGAATTGGTTGCCAGAATTAGTTGTGAGTTTCCTATATAAGTGTGATCTAATTGAGCAAATGAATTAATCAAGTTGTGTGAGCTTTGTCTCACTTTTGCTGATGTTTATGCCTGAGTATTTGCTGTAGTTTTTATTGTAATTTTGTAATTTGGTATCAGAGCCACTCTGCCATTAGTGTGTGCCACTGTTTTCTGAAGTCGCCATTTGAAGGAAATAACGCAGCTGTTTCTTCCTTTTCTTTAAATTTTTTTTTGTTCCCATTTCTTTTGACCTGCGCAGTGTTTCGTTCTTCGGATTCTGAAGATCACGGGATCGAACCGTTGGACCCGCGATTATGGAGGCTCTACGTTAAGGGGAGCACATTACTGCACTCAGGGAGAAAGCGTAACAAAGGGAAGTCAGTCCCCTCGAATTACCGAAAGGAATTGTCCGAGAAATACCAAGATAAGTATAGGCCCCTTCGTTTTGATGGTTTTAAAGAAAATTCGAGATCAGGGTCTGTGATTATCAGCTTGAATTTGGAATTAGAAGCCAAAAGTTTCCATTTTTCATGGAATAATTGGTGTGAATTTCAGCTATTTATATCGAGCCGAGCCAGGGTACTGTATCAAATAGACCCTGAGTTGGAAAACAGAACTGCTATAATATATATAAACCCTATTGAAGAGGGCTTTTAGATTTAGACATTGCATCTTAAATTTCTCAGGCAGTGAGGCCTGCAGTATTATTGTAATTTTGTAATGCGGAAGTTCCAGAGGTTGAACTCTGATCACAAGGAGATGGAGTGCTTCCAAAGGTTGTGCCGCTCCCCAATGCTGGAGTAGATGCTGCACCAAATGATGGAGCTAGTTAACCAAAATCCATAGTTCTTCCAAAAATAGACAGAGGAGTTTCTGAATCCCTAACAGCTGGAGTACTGGAAGCCCCAAACAATGGAGTACTAGAAGCACCACAGTAAGGTGCACTTCCTGCATCCTGTGTAGAGCTTCGGCTACCAAATACTGGTGTTGAAGTAAATGTAAATGCAGGATTGCTTCCAAAGGTTGTGCTGCTCCCAAATGCTGGAATAGATGCAAAGGTTGTGCTGCTCCCGAATGTTGTAGTAGATGCTGCACCAAATGATGGAGCTATTTTACCAAAATCCATAGTTCTTCCAAAATCAAACAGAGGAGTTTCTGAAGCCCCAACAGCTGGAGTACTGGAAACCTCAAGCACATAATCCAGTTTACCATGCTAGAACAAAACATGTTGAGTTACAATACCACTTTATACGTGAGAAAATTGAGTCAAATGAAATTGGATTGATATTTTGTAACACCAAGGATAATGTGGCTGATATATTTACTAAGCCCCTTGGTAAAATCAAATTTGAAGTTTTTAGAAGTCAGTTAGGTGTTGTAGAAAATCCATTTCTCCATTAAGGGAGGATGTCAGAATAATGCAGAAATAGAATTAGTTGAACAGAATTAGTTGTGTTTAGTTGAACTGAATTAGTTGTGAGTGGCTAGGAATTGGTTGCCAGAATTAGTTGTGAGTTTCCTATATAAGTGTGATCTAATTGAGCAAATGAATTAATCAAGTTGTGTGAGCTTTGTCTCACTTTTGCTGATGTTTATGCCTGAGTATTTGCTGTTCAGAAACTCCTCTGTCTGTTTTTGGAAGAACTATGGATTTTGGTCAACTAGCTCCATCATTTGGTGCAGCATCTACTCCAGCATTGGGGAGCGGCACAACCTTTAGAAGAACTCCATCTCCTTGTCATCAGAGTTCAACCTCTGGAACTTCCGCATTTGGAGTATCTGGATCACCAAGGCCTGCTCAATCTGGTCCTTTTGGGAGTAATTTTTGTCAGACGCAACAAGCTTTTGGGAGTCAACCTTTTGGTGCTACCAGTCCATTTGCTTTCAGTGCACCAGGCACACCTGTATTTGGATGCCCTTCAACACCAGCATTTGGCACCATAACCCCTGCATTTGTTGCTTCTAATACTCCAGTTCAAAAGTTTTCATGCGCTCTTCTTCTTGAAGAAGAATTCCAGCCAATTCTTCAAATGTAGGAGGTGTCGGTCTAGCTGAGAGAGCTGAAATAAAGACTTTATAGTCTGGGACTAACCCCTTTAAAGCAACAGTTACCAAGTCTGTACCAAAAAGCTTTTCACCAATATCACCAAGCTTATCACTAAAGTCTTTAATTCAGGAAATAAAGTTGCTAATGCTTTTGATTTATATTCACCCCCTTGATCAGATCTGAGTATTTTAATGCACTTTCCTGTTTGTTTTTCAACCATATTTCGAAACTCTTTAAAATACTCAAATATGTCACTTTTCCTTCTAATGAAATAGACCCAGGTATATCTAGATCTATCATCAATAAAAATAACAAAGTATGAAGCACCACCAAGGGACCTAGTTTGCATAGGGCCACATACATCAGTGTGAATTAATTCAAGTATATCATACTTTCGTTTCTCAGTATGAACAGGAAACTCTTCTCTATGCTGCTTACCAAGTGCACAAGCTTCACATGGTAAATGTTCACATTTCATAACAGGAAGACCTTCGACCATTGATTTCCTTTGTAACAACGATAAATCATTGTAATTTAGGTGCCCATACCTGTGATGCCATAATTCTGCTGTCGATGTCTCTTGGGATGTCAATGCAGCATGGCACTTCACTGTCACATCCAATCTGTATAATCCTCTGTCTTAGAACCTTGGTGGAATCTGCTCGTATTATGCTGCAAGGTAAGAACATCTCTAATGGTTTTTGGGCAGAAGCCATTAACACCGCTGCTTATCTGAAGAATCGATGTCCCACTAAGCAATTAGTTTTTCAAACTCCTTTTGAGGTTCTTTATGGTTATAAACTTGATGTGAGTCATTTCAAAGTCTTTGGATGTACTGCTTTTGCTCATATTCCTAATGCTAATAGAAGAAAACTTGATGCCAAGTCCATCAAGTGTGTGTTCATTGGATATTGTACGGATCAGAAAGCCTATAAATTGTTTGATCCAAGTTCCCATAAATTATCTGCAAGTCGTGATGTATTGTTTCATGAGCAGACTGATAAAAGTAATACAAAGAATGATACATGGCATATATCTAATGATGCACATATCAAGCTTGATACTTTGATTAAGCAGGAACAGGAACAGGTCCAGGTACAGGTACAAGATCAGGATGATAGCAGCAGTACGAGCACATCTAGCAGCAGTGAGTCATCACAAGGGGGTGATTCAACTCAAAGCCGACGAATCATGAATGGAACACCCACAGGCACTGAAGCACCAAGAAGGTCATCCCGACAGACTCGGCTTCCTGCAAGGTATAGAGACTATGCCTTAATGTCTAATATAATGAATGTTGAAGAACCAATTGATTATGAGCAGGCTAAACAACATGAACCATGGATTAATGCTATGAATGATGAGTATGCTTCTATTATGAACAATCAAACATGGGAATTAGTGGAACTTCCTGAAAATAAAGTTCCAATTGGAAGCAAATGGTTGTACAAAACAAAATTTAAAGCAGATGGTACACTTGATAAATTTAAGGAAAGATTAGTAGCAAAAAGGATATGCTCAAAAGGAGGGAATTGATTATGAAGACACTTTTGCACCAGTAGCTAAGTTGAATACAATTAGATTACTGATTGCCTTAGCCACAAAACATAATTGGAATATACATCAATTGGATGTCAAATCTTCTTTTCTAAATGGTGATTTAAAGGAAGAAGTTTATTTGGTTCAACCTGAAGGGTTTGTCAAATAGGGATAGGAGCATCTGGTTTGCAGGTTAAGAAAGGCATTGTATGGTTTGAAACAGGCACCAAGATCATGGTATGTAAAGATTGATACCTTCTTTCTTCAGAATGGATTTATGAAAAGCAAAAATGATCCTAACTTGTATGTTAAGAAAGATGAAAAAGCAAATGTTGCTTTAATATCTTTGTATGTGGATGATCTCATTATAACAGGCAGTGCTCACAAGTTAATTGAAGAAATTAAAGTTCAGTTGTCACAGGAATTTGAAATGAAAGATTTGGGTGAAATGCATTACTGTTTAGGAATTGAGGTATGGAGAGAACCTGGTAAAACTTTGATCACT